>JACXGI010002477.1:0-39220 GCA_016801175.1 Esox masquinongy | reverse complement strand
ACAAGGTGCAGGGAAGAACGAATGGAAAGACAGTGGGATGGTAAATGAGAGAAATGGGGCGACAATGGGTAGGAATGGGTTTTATTAGCAGACGAAGATGCGTAGAGGTGTGAAAACGGCGAGATCGGATGAGGAGAGTGCGAAGATGAGTGCTGAGAGGTAAGGCTGTGTGTGTGTGTGGGGGGGGGATAAATAGAAATCGAATGGCTTGGGTGCGAAAAGAAGGAAGTTCTGAGGCGGAAAAAAATAAAGAGCAGCAAGAAAGAAGACAATGATCGAGAAACTTTTGATAGTTGTGCCATTCGTTTGGAAAGTTAGTATTACACGAGCTCTAGACTTTTGTGAAACACAATGCCACCCACAGCCTATATATAACCTACAGCTCTAAAATTGTGACGAGTTCCATACATCTAGGAGACACGCCAATCAACATAAGAAGGCTGCTGAAACGGATATTAAGGGATTAGTCAACTTTTTGACAAACTTTGACTGACCACTGCATTCGCTTTTTGGACCCTATGGCCCTTGTCCCATATATATCTATTTTCCTTCCTATATATGAACTGTAGTACAATGTGAAATATTGTTTTACTTAGAAAGTGAAATACTACATTGAAGCTGAATACTGTCGTCAATGATCTATATTAACATGCCCAAATATAACCACTAGTCAGCAACATTTTATAAATCTCAGTTCAATATATTGGATTTTGATAGGCATATTTTGAGGAAGTGTTGAGAGAAAAGCAGAGGTTGGGCCAAGGGCTAACACAAAAAAGCAATGACGAGAGTGCTGCAGCTGATGAGAAATGCAGGCTGGAGGGATGGAAGGAATCAAGAGAAATGAGATACACAAAATTAGAAGAGATCGGGTTGATGGAGTTGGATTAGAAGGTAAAGGAGAGGAGAGAGATGACTAGAAAAGGAGGAGAGTGAGTGCATATGTGCGAGATGGAGAAATAGAGGGGAGGGGTGCGCGCGGTGGTCTCGGTACTTGGCAGTCTCTGGGTATCTCAGGTTCTCTCCGGCCGGGAAAGCGGTCGATATTTAATTGTTATTGCTAGCATGAAACGCATGGAAGCGGGGCCTGTACGAAAATTTCTCATTTATTTGGTATTCTTGTTTTCTCTCCTCCCCCCCCCCCACCCTTTTTTAAGGAACGCCGGGGGTGTGCGGGAGTAGGCTACCAGGCAGGAGGAGGGGGGCAGTTACCGCGCGTTATGGCGGTAGACAGAGGGATGGGGATAAGCTCTAAGGGAAAAAATACACAGTTGTCTTCTCCCAAGTTTAGTTTCTGTCCCTAGACAAATCGGACCCCCCCCATCACATGCACGTTGTCCCAAACCCACCGTAACCCGCTTGCAGGACCCCAATCTCCTCCCCTGTTCCTCCCTCACCCTTCTCCCCCCTGTACCCCCACCTGTCCGAAATGAAAAATCCGTCATTTTCATCAAACGTCCAACCAAATATTATCTACACTCCATTCCAAGAGATCGAATCTTATTTAGGGCGACGGGATTCGCCATCTGTTTTCAAATTTCATTGCTCCATGAACTTTATTTTCCCCGACTTTCGGCAAAATTATAACCTGATCGATGCGCTATCTGGCCACCGTCTAGATATAGGCTATTTTCCGTCGCATTCTCCCACTATCCTTTCAGTCAGCTCTCAGTCTTGCAGACACACAGGAACAAATGAAGAGTAAATTGTACAGAGCATATAGAAACACAGAAGTGCTGCCAGCTTGGTTGTAGAGGTAGACCCATAAGAGCTTCTCAATCTCTATTTCCATCCCTCTCTCTCCTTTCCTCATTCCCAGCGCCCTGGACATCTCAGTCAAGCTCGCTCCCTCCCCATAGCAAGCGTTGTCCACCTGCCTCGCTCTCTCGTTTAGCCTAGAGCCTAGTTTCTTGTCATGTTACCATTTGGCTCTCAGCTACATCTCGTCTCATCTTCCACGAACCGCGGACGCAGTTGGAAGTGACATAGGAAACGTTCAGTGCGGACGTTTTTCGGTTCGTTTGGCGTGGAATATTGCTCCACACAGTTGTTTCTTTTATTTTCTCTAACGCATGGGTGTTAGTTATTCATTATTATCTGTCTTTTTTCTTTTATATTCAACATTCAGATAATGTTCTGTTCACCAATAACTTTTCAAAAGCATACTGTCTTTATTCTTTCAAAATGTTATTATTTGATGTAGCTTTTTATTTGTATTTCGCCTGTATTGTGCACACGTGGAGGATGGCCAGTAAAACTTGTTCATAAGTTCATTCCCGCCCTCAATAAGCTCTGTCTATGTCAGATTCGTCGATCGGACCTCGAAAACTCAAGTGGGACCTAGCAAGTCAATGAGAGCGCATCAGAAAAGGTAAGCGTCCTCTCTTCCCATTGCTTCCTGATACATACAGTGTGAGAGGAATACTAAAATAAGACACTGAGATTCTTAAGAAATGAGAAGTTCAACAGATTGATGAACGTTAAAGTACTTTAGTACGCCGCAAAACACGTGGCTCATTCAAAAATTGATTGTTGTACAAAATGTGCACCGGGTTTTATTGCGCTATGCGCGATACGCGTCTCGGTAGATCGACACGGGTTCCTTCATGATTTAGCCGGATTGCGATGCTTCTTTGGAGGGAGAGGATAACGTGTTGCGTTGCATCTGTTATGTATAACATGGCTTTAGCAGGAAAACGGCGAGATTTTAAGTAGTGAGAGAGAAAGTGGTTCTGGAGGGCCAGTGGGCTTTAATGCATAGTTAAAAACGGATTGGACCACACAGACATGGGGGATTCACTTGAGAAGTTGTAGTTAGGTAGGCCTACAGAATGTGTGTGTGTGTGTGTGTGTGTGTGTGTGGTGGTGGTGGTGGTGGTGGGGGTGTTATCCAGTGACTAACTTTGATATTTGCATACAATTATACATTTATGGCTAATATTGGGAGCTCATGACAAACAATGGGGCGGTATGTTTAAACGATTTTAGTCTGGGTGTGTGCGCACCCAGTTTTTTTTTTTTTGGGGGGGGGTTTGTATTTGTTTTGAATTTGTCCCATTATGTTATCTATGTCACGGGAAGCGATAGACACAGAAACAACTTTGCGCCCTCTGCACTTATCTGATATTGATTATTCTAGGTTCATAAGAACATAAATGAACAACCACCATTTTTTGAGTAGTTTCTCTTAGAGAGGGCCTTGCTCTTGTACCAAACTACAGCTGTTGCGCTAAACGTACTATATTCCAACTATGTAGGCTACACAGTATACTACCTTTAATTATCTCCAAGCTGCACTCAGAGACATAAATGGTAGGCTTATCCATGGCTTGTCTGAATTTATGTAGGCCTAAGTAGAAAAGTGACCTAATCTATCACAATATCCCTTTAATGGTTGCAGCACCCAAAATGTGTTTGGTAAAGTGCGGTTGCCTTTCTTTGATGGGATAAGTCACTTGTAGAGTGTACCTCTGTAGCACTGTTAATGCTGTATCTGGCTGGGCGTGATTAGTCAATGTAAAGAATGGTCTGGATGGACCTCAGTGTGATCAAGTTAAAGCAGGAGGCATGAGACACTTCCTGGGCCTGAGGTAAAGGGACAGAAAGGGGCTGGATTTTTACCAGTTGTATCAGTGATGTATTTGTTTTTCTTATTCAATGCGGGTGACTGGAAAAAAACATTCAAATGATGTATAACAGCATTCTGAACTCCTCTAAAGGGTTAAACTGAAACACCAGTATTACATTGCCAGAAAACAGTGAAAATGCTCCACAGTAATGTAACTAAACGAATATATAGAAATCATATGATTTAAACAGAAGTAGCCAGACAATGAGCTAGATCCATATTGCCACACACAATCAAGGTGGATATGAGAACGTGTTGAGCAGTGTGCTTGTATCACCATCCAATCTGACATCCACTGATTAAGTACATCAACATCCCCACCTCTTAGACAAAGACCTGTTCAGTTATTGGTCTTGTGCGTTGGTCATACAGAGGTATTCAAGTGCCCACTAAGCATCAGAGACAATATTTATGTAGGATTTAACAGGTTGATTATTGTAAGCCTAGATGGTTCCATGGGGGATAAAACAGTCATGAAGGCAGATCCAGAGTCAGTCCCTCAGCACTGAGCCGATGACACTACAGTCAATTGCTCTAATCATTCCTCATCTGCTTTATGGCTCTGTTGACGTTTATAGCCGTTAGACAGCTAACGTAAAAGCATTAACGGATGCAAGGGGCACAGGGGCTTTATTCAGCTGGGTACTACATTTAATCAAGGGTCACTCACAGTCAGGAAAGTCAGTAATTTGCACCATGTCTGTTTGAGCTGCTTCAGGGTATGGCTGAGACACAGCAGAGGACTATAGCTTCGATGTTTGTCTATATCACGGCTCCGCAACCCTTTTCCTGGTGAGCTACTAGATGGGTCTCTACAATTATAATCTAGCACGCCAAATTCTAATAATTAGATATATAGCTACAGTGCCTTTTGAATAATAAGAAGCTACAGTGCCTTTTGAAAGTCTTCAAAAACCTTCACTTTTTCCACATTTAGTTGTGGTGTAGAGTTATTTTATAACTGATGAAATATATTTTTATATCTACACAAAGTAAAAATATATTTTTGTTAAATTTGTGCCAATTTATAGAACAAAAACCTGAAATATCACATGTACATAAGTATTCAGGCCCTTTGCCATGACACTCCTTATTGAGCTTGGATACATCCTGTGTCCTTTAATGATCCTTGAGATGTCTGTAGAACATGAGTGCACCTGTGGCAAACTCAATTGTTTGTACATGATTTAGGAAGCCACATACCTGTCTGTATAAGGTCCCACACTATACTGTGCATGTCAGAGCAAAAACCAAGCCATGAAGTCCAAGGAGCTCTACATAGAGCCCTGTAATAGAATTGTGTTCAGGCATAGATCTGGGGAAGTTCATAATATACTTGCCATTGAAAGTCTCCATCAACAGGCCTTTACAAGAGGGGCTAGATGAAAGCCACTCTTGAGTAAAGGGCAAATGGCATGCAACTTGAGAGCATTAGGAGAAATATTCTTTGGTCTGATGAGACCAAAATCAAATCAAAATATTAAGACTGAATGCCAAGTGCTATGTCTGCTGAAAACAGATGTAGCATATAAGATCCCTACGGTGGAGCACGGTGGTGGAAGCATCATGCTGTAGGGATTTTTCACAGAGGCAGACCAGGAGAATGGCCTGGTGTGAGGGAAGGATAAACAGAGCAAAATACAGAATGGTCATTGAAGAAAACCTGACTCAGGCTTCGGGACAGATGTGGGAATGTCCTTGAGTGGCCCTACCAAAGCCCAGACTTGAACCACATTAAATATCTGTAGACAGACCTGAAGATTGCACTTTATCGACTCTCCCCATCTAATCTGACAGAACTTGAAAGGATCTAGAAGGACAAATAGGACAAACTGCCCAAATCCAGGTGTACAAAGATGGTAGAGGCATCAAAGTATTTTTGGTTTGTCATTAT
Source organism: Esox masquinongy (assembly GCA_016801175.1). Taxonomy (NCBI): domain Eukaryota; kingdom Metazoa; phylum Chordata; class Actinopteri; order Esociformes; family Esocidae; genus Esox; species Esox masquinongy. Next base: position 33,698 of record JACXGI010002477.1, on the reverse strand, counting down.
GGGTTATTATGTGTAGATTAACTGCAACAAAAATACATGTAATCAATCATTAAAGAACTCTATAACACAAAAAATGTGGAGAAAGTGAAGGGATCTGAATACATTCCAAAAGCACTGTAAATCCAGTTATTCACAGGTTAGGAAAGTAGCTCTACAGGAACAGATTTGGGCATTTCTGGTCTATATGTATATAACTAAAGGACAATTTCACAATTTTACAATTTAATGTTAGATCCTTACCCTGAAAGTAGTCTTTGGGTCAAGAGAAACAATAATCCATGGTTCAGTTTTCTTTAAACAGTCATTACAAATATCACCTAACTTTAGCCACTGTTTTCAAAAAATCTATGGAAGCAATGGGAGCATGTAAGAATGTAACATACATTTTCAAAAGATTTTGAGATTTAATAAAACAAGAAATACATTGTCCCACTTTCATTGATTTAAAAAAGATGGCCATTAAATCCATTGAATTTTAGGTAGAAGTGGCAAGAAGTAGCTGAAGTTTGAAATTTTTTTACGATTAGTTGGTCTTGGTTAAAACACTAATTTCAGGGTGAGGAGTCATTTATCATGAAATTGTAAAATTTATCATAAAAGAGTAAACTTGTCCCTTATTATAAAAGAGTGAAACTGTCCCGTAAAGCTCTGCACTCTATAAAGCAATCTTGATAATAGATGTGTTATAAGTTTATTCATCTAATTGATAGTAAAATATGAAGAAAAATATTGTTCCTGCATTTTATCCCAAGTCTAAAAGCAGACAGTTTGGCCATTTCATTATTTATTGTCAGACTTTTTCAATGTGAAAGATATCCAAAGAACAAGGTGGCAATGAAGCCAGTACGTTTGTTTTTGTCAACCAACCTAGTGATGATTTTTCTATTGATGATTTATTCTGGTGATAAATTTTCTGCCTCTGGCTTCGTATAAACAGAGCGTTATGCTGAGATGAGATTGTCAAACATTAAGCTCTTGTAACATGTAACATGTTCTGATGAACAATATTTAAATATTTTAGAACAATATAAAAATATATTTTAAAAAGAGACACAGCATAAAGTGAAGTGTTTACTACAAAGTTGTAGCTACCTTTCTCTCCAATCTGGTATAGAAAAAAAGACAGAACAATTTGGTATTACATGATGTCTGCTCTGTCGCCCACATTGATTTTCACGATTTGCAACTTGTCTAAAACAATTTTAATAATGACATTTTTAAAATCTAATAAAAAATAATTTAATCTGCATACATTTTTATAAAAATCGGTGGTGGGCTAGGTGAAAGGGCATATTTAATAGCAAAACATAGTTGTTTTCCTGTACATATACATTTTGAGATTGAGATGATTTAGTCCACCAGGGTGGCCGACAAAAGGGATACATTAGCTTGGTGAGCTAATTACAAAGATTAAAAGAGAAGAAGCACATCCATCTAGCTAGCTTGGCTAGAGGTATTTAACTCTCTCCTCAGCAACCCCTGGACATTCCACGATTTTGTTGTAGCCCTGCACAGTCACAACTGATTCACTAATGAAGAGCTTCTAATTAGCTGACAAGTGTTATCAGGGTAGTTTGCTCTGGAATAGATGAAATTCAAGGGTTCAATATGTCTGAGCTTGAAACGTTAGCTAACCTACAAGCAAACAAGGCTGTAACATTGTGTTAAAGGTTTGTTCACTGCACAACTCAACTCAATGTTCCTCATGCATAGTTGGCTAGCTAGTTAAGTTAATAATTAATACCAAAAAATGTAAAAATAGATTCCATTAGCAAGCTAAATGATTGACAAGTTGCTAACTAGTACAACATGCAACACTAAAAGGCTGTCACTAGATCTGAGTCACCCATGTACCTGCACAATATAGTGAGTGTTAATAACTTTCACAATGTAGTGTCAATAACTTTATTATAGTGTTTTTTCATTCAAACAAAATGCGGATGGGATGTAAACACTCTTAAAATTATTAGCTAGCAGCTACTAACTTAGCAAAAGTAGCTAGCTGGCTTTGGAGAACGATATCTGTACTTTAGTAGTTAGTGTCAGATTAATTCGATTTCATTCTTTTTCGTGATTATATCAAACCTCGAAGATACTAACCGTGTCTTAATGGTCCTAAAGACTGCGCCACAATTCTGGGTTATGTCACTGAATATACTGTGGTAAATGCCTACCACCTGTCAAAATAAAATCTACAACAATAGCTATATAAAATGAGCATGTTGAGTAAACATTTGATTGGGGAAAATATTTTGTCTGTAAAAAAGGGAACCATATAATTTTTCCCAAATAAAAACACTGATATTTGTATCTGAAAGAGACCTGTAGTCTTTGTTCACTCTAATCAGTCCCACTGGGAATTATCCTTATTCTTTTCCTCTCTTCTTAATGTTGTCTTTCTTTTGTTTAGTAAAGTGTTCTTTCTTCCTCCTTAATTTTTCCTTAACGTATTTCTTATCCACATTTTCTCTCTCTCTCTATTCACACCTCACTTTCTACCTTCCATCACCCATTCCACTCTTCCAAGTTCCCTTTGCATCCCCAATACCCCCAAGTAGGCCTTCCCCGTATTTGGGAGTTGCTGACCTCCTTTGGCCCTCTCTTCTCCTTCTCTCACTTAACCTCATATTTCACAGCTGAACTGCGGCTAATTTCCCTCTAGTTGGCCGAGTAGCGCTCTCTCCACCAAACCACTACGCTTAATTACACACAATTAAAGACCACGCTAACGAGAAAATTGCTCTTTTATGAAATTACTTCAAAAGGAGACTGGTAGTATATCAGATTCAAGGAGAAGTTGGGCCTTTGGGGAAGCTGGAAGGGAAGAAGAGAGTTATCGTGCAGTGCTTCTTTTTTCTCATGGATGTTTTCTTGAGTGTGCAAAGACCCTGGAGGCCACACCCAGGGCTGTACACACTACAGTTGTCCTAAATGACACCATATACTTACATACACATTCCCAGAGCCCTGTGTTTATGACCACGGAACATGGTGTCATTTGAGATTTGTCCACATATTTTATATTGGGTCTAATTTGATCTCAGTATTACTAAGTATAGGGGAAGACCGTGTGTCAGAAGGTTATTAAACAACATAGTGGACAGAGGGATGTCATTATTTTATATTTTGCGAGATATCAAAAGATCCAGAACTTGGGTAGAGCATAGGCAGACTGACTGGACTAGAAGGTTAGAGAGTACATTTGTCTTTGGTAATAGCAGTAGCCTGCTGTTGTTTTAGCTATAGATGTTACCATACGTCTTGGCTATAGAGTTGCGCTATATACATTAGCAGGGGTCATGGCTATAGGGTTTATCTATAGATGTTACCATGAGTCATGGCAGTAGGGTTAAATATTACCATGATTCAACAATGTAGGATTTATCTACAGATGTAACCATGGGCCATGGCTGTAGGGTTCATCTACAGATGCTACCAGGAATCACGGCTGTAGGGGTTACCCAAAGATGTTACTAGAAGTCATGGCTTTTGGACTGACCGATGGATGTTACAAGGAGTCAAGGCTATAGGGTTGGATAGAACAGATGAAGGTCCAAGCAAATCTTCATTGTGTCTTGCTTCATAATCACACTGGATGAACCCAAATTATTCCATGCACTTCCTCAACACTGCTAAATTCTTGTCAATCTAAGAAAGAAAGAGCAGGTTTTCCAAATGCCCCCACCCCATCCATCCACCCAATCTAAAACCAGGAAAATTGAACAAATAAACCTTAATTCAGATTATTTATGTCCAGTTTGCACTCTAACACACAAGACTAAGAGAGGAGAAGAGGAGCTATATGCTGGGATGATTGGAACTGTGGTAGTAATAATGGCAGACCCTACGCTGATAACAATTAGATTTCATTTCATTTGAGAATGCCTCCACAGCTGCTCCCCTTTCACCCCCTTAACCCCCCACCCTCTGCTCCCCTAGACCTGTCTCCCCTCTCTAGATTAAAGTGGGTGTGTTAATTCCGTGGTGTAGCGATCGAAGGGCTCTGGCAACAATGGGAAATGGGCTATTGATTAGAACAGCTCAGATTAAGACTAGGCAGTGGAGCTCTTTCTTGCTCTCTTTTCTCTCCTTTTCTCTCCATTTCCCACCTTATTCTCTCTGTCTTCCTGTCTGTCCTGCTTGTGTCATCTCCCTCAATAGCCCCCTCTCTCTTTCCTTTTCCCCCCTCCCTCTCTCTTCCTCTGGATCTCACTCTGTCTCTCTCTCTGTCTCTCTCTCACACACACACACACACACACACATACACACACACATACACACACAGACACACACACAGGTTTAGTGTCTGAGGATTTCCATGTCTGTCAGCCTGTTCCCCCTCCATCTCTCGTTTCTCCTATTCTCCATCCTTTTCTCTTCCCCAGTCTCTGTCTGTACCTATTAGGCCAATCTATTAGCTCTGTCTTTACTTTAGAAACAATGTAAAAACATCTGCCAGTACCACTTATGATTAAAAAATGAAACTGTAATTGTGCCCTGTATGAAGGTATGAGAAATGTACTGTATGGATTTATACAACTTGAGTTGGAGATTCTAATCTCAACCACTCAAACCACAACAGTCTGAAACTCACACTTTTATGAGTTTGGGGATTGTAATCTCAATCATTCATGCCACAACAGTCTGACACTCACACTTCTGTGAGGTTGTATATCAATCAATTAACTCAAGTCTTTGTTGTACTACAATTAAAATGAAAACCTCCCCTATCAAAATCAGATGTCATGATCTGTTGGGGAACAAAAAACATTGGATTTGCATTAAAAAGACATAAACACACAGAATGTGAGGAGACAGCAAATCTATACAGTGAAAAGTGAACTAAAAATCCCAGGCTCTACTTATATTAATTATCCCAATCAATGGGAACGCTATAGGTCAATTATCCATCTTCTCACTTCACCACTAGGCAGGTCTCTGTCAGAATGCCTCCCAGGCTCTGTACATGATCTAGGTTCAGTAATGCACACCACTGCTCAAACCCTGTTGGTGTTATAAGACTCCTGGGACTTGCCTGGTATAAGTGCTTAGGGTGTACTCTCTTGTCCACTGCTTCCATCCTATGGAGTGTGAGACACACATACAGTACAGTACACACACACACACACACACACACACACACACACACACCAGTGTCCACATCAATATTCCTATGATCCTTCGGGACTATGAATATATTGGCAAAGCTTTCATCTGCTGAGTATGTGGCTGTGTCTACTATCTTCTTCTCCTGACACACACACACACCTAGCTGCCCCCCACCCAACACACACACACACACATTTGTGTTAACACTAGTATAAACACATATAAACAAAAAGGCTTAATATCAAGTACAGTGTGTAGAAATGGCAGCTACAGCATAGTATAATAATAGGTTCTATGGGGAACTAATCCTAACCCTGGCAGGAGTAGTTGAGAGGGGAAGGTATAGGGACCACCCAAACAGAACAGGGTAAACCATTTTCAGAGGTCCAGCCAGTCTGCTCTGGTCAGCATACACTAGAGGGCGGTGTGTGTGTCCTCATAGTATTAGTCTTGTGAGAACCAAAAAAACCTGTAAAGGTAATAAAACAAAGAAAATCTGACCTTCTGAAAATGTTGTTGTTCCTCATGAGAAAAAAAGGCTATTTTAGGCTTAGGTTTAGGGTAACAGTTACAAGTGAGTTCAGAAGTCAGGGTTAGGGTTAGGGGTTAGGGGAAATAGGATTTTGAATGAGAGTACTTCTTTCACTCTTCCTCATCCCTGTCTATACACACACCTTTTTCTTTTTTCAACGATTCCCCAAAATCTTAATCTCTTGATACCCATTAGATGAACCACTGCTTATTTCAGCCCATTACCCAATCCCTCTCTCAATCTTTCCCTCTGTCTCAATGACTCCCTTGTCATATACTCCGCTTCTCTGCGCTTCACTAAGTTTCATAGGTTTACCTAATTGATTATTAAGTAGCTGATTGAGGATCAATTAAGTAATTAAAGTTTGTTAGGGCAAAGTCGATTGCTGGCATGGAACTAAAGAAGTGCACTGAAGAGTGTGTGGTAGCACGGTGCTACATGTTGAGTAGGAGTCTTTATTTGCAGCTCATGTTCATTCTTGTTAGTGTTTTTGTGGAGTACGCAGTGATGGCTATTTAGGGAACTATGTCCCGTAGAGACATTTATCTATGCCATTTATTGAGGGTTATAAATCTGTAAGGGAAAATATGTGTGGACATTCCTTCTACAGAAATATATTGTCACCATCATATTTTCTCTGACCTAGTCTGGAAAATGGCAGATGCAAACATCCATTTTAATCAGACCCATGGGATTCAGTAATGTTTTTAATGTTTTTAAAATGTGCAACTTACAGTAGGTAGTGTTTTACTGTGGCATCGCCTGACAGCAGTGAGAATTCGGTAAGAAAGGACAGCATGGATATTGGATGAGTGGCAAGGTGCAAGAAATACATAATGAGAGAGCTTTGCTAGAACAAGTCTATAGGCAATCAGGCTACACAATGGTCAGTGTTTGACGATGGTCTGCTAACTGCTAACATTTTTCATTGGATAGTGAACATTTTTTAAGCCAAACGTTACAAATCAATTTACAATATTTTTTTCCCGAGGAAAAGGGTGATAATGTAAGTGACTAACGGCTGTGAGGAGGCGAGAGAGGGGCTCCTCTTGTGGCTGTGCGAATGAAAAGTGAGTGAGAAATGGAAAACACATACACACAGTCAAACACTCAGTCTCTCTCTCTCTCGCTCTTTCTCTCTCTATCACACACACACACACACACACACACACACACACACACACACCTCATATACGAGACACAGGAGCGGAAACGGGTCGAATCCTACTTCAAATTCTCTTTCCTCTCGGCTTGTCGACCGGGGAAAACAAACCGACCTGAGGCACAGCGAATGGGGATTTACTAATTAACTACTTACACACAGAGAAATGCACACACCTTCTTCGCTCCCTCTCTCTCTTTCTGTCAGTTCCTTCCGTCGGGGTGGTTAGTTTAGTGCTGCATCCACGGTCCCCGGCTCGGTGCGCTACTGGAACAAACGCCGGGAGAGTTATCGCATATGCGGTTAGACTGCTCACACTTTGGCGGGTGAGAGAATACTAATCTTCTGGGCAAAGAAACTTGAGGTATGTCATACACTATTATGCAATTTCTTTGGTAGTCGATAAGTTGCGTTTGTATCAAATTAAATACTTGTTTGTATACGTTCGACTTTTAGTTTGTGTTTTCTTTTATGAGTATGTTTTCTTGGCTGTCAAGTGACTGAATAGTGGCTTTCAAGTGGCTGAAACCAATAAGCTATATTTATGATTTTATATACTGCTTTATTTCTTCTATTATTGCAATTGTTATACGTCTCTCATTAAGTTGAACGTTTTGAGCTTTTAACCCTTGCAAACAATATGCAATGTTGACTGTCCTATTAGGCCTTGATCTTTAAGTCTATAGTCTACTTAATTTTTCTGGCCATTTTTGGCTCTTTTCTAGATTATTTTATTTATTCTTTTTGAGTGCATGCATGCTGCTCTCTTCTCTCGCAGAGGGGGAAGTTGTCTCCCGCGCAGAGCTGTCGGTGCTGCCCCTGATTAGCCCCTAAGTGTCTCTATTTGTTAACGCTATACTTCTAACCCTCACCTCCACACCACAGTATCAATCAGTCAATTAAACAGCCACTCACACGGCTAGAGAGCGGCGTCTAATGTCGACTTTGCGCCGCCTGGTCTGCGTGTGTGCTTCGCTCTATCTGTCTGTATGAGTGATCGCGCCTAATTTACCTTCACAAAGTGTATGTAATGTTTGGCTGCGGATGCATTTGTCTTTGTGTCATCTTTTTCAGGGTCCCGTGGGCCAGGATGCAAATACATGTGACATGCAAGGGAAACGGTGGTACTGGCAGCCTCATTCATCACTAGGCTATGCCAGAAGTTTGCGTTTGTAACATAACTGGGCATCTAAATGCAAACAAAGTTTAATCAAATTATTTAGATGTCTTTTGGGCTTTAAATATTTCCATCAATGTTACTCATGTTCTTGTGTTAGGGTCAGTTGGAAACAGAAAAGTTGACACAATGTAGACGGACATACGCTTTATTCGGGAAATAAGACACATTTTAGGAGAATGTTATTATTTTAATTATTTTAATGATGTATCCACTAAAAACATTAAGTCCTCCTGTAGCCTACGAGAACAGTTGCAGTGGTAGGCTATAAAATAAGCGGGCACTGTGTGTGTATGTGTTTTTTCTTGTTCAGCAGGCAGTTGAACATGTTTCCATACAGGCGCTAAGCAAAACCTCCGGTCTATTGGAATAATTTATCCTCTACTTGACTTGAGTTGGTCGCACCCCAAAGTACGTTTTTTTCTACTAGTTGTTTACCCCCTTGAAACTTTTATGCATACCCTATTTATGTGCGCGGTGTGTGTACCTTATCAATTATTTGTGACAGTACATTTCTAGATAAACAGTGTTTATAAATCAATAGATGCATGTAACTATTTCAGATTAAGAGATCGATCGATAGGTCCACCTAACCTGACCGAGTGGTTTTTCTTTCTTTTTAATTATTCAGATTATCATCTAACTTTGCCCAATTTGACACTGCTCACACGAGATGCCGTTCTATAACCTTTACGTTGCAGGATTATAGCAGTACACTATTCTGATCTTCTAATTATTGGCATCGCTATACAATGATATTAACCTTATAATAGTAATGTGCATATTAAATAATAATAATAGTAATATTAATTGTATACTATTTCTACTGTTACTTCAAGGAACAATAACAACAATGTTATTCTGCGTCAGTTAGGCCTAGGCTAACACACTGGAACAGAAGGAGTTAAATTATATCGATTTTCCCCAAAAAACTAAGCCAGAAAGTTGAAACATTTTAAGGTCCTTAATTCTGAAAACGAAAAATACACATCTCGAGCTTGCTTTAGGGCCTATAGCCTATTCCACATTTAGAAAACATTGGCCTATTATTCCAGGCCTCATAATTCACTGATCACTTTTAAAGTTCTATTTGCTTCTTTTTGTTTTGTAATTTATAGTTTTGTATTTGTTTAATTTTTACAATTTGAAAGCTAAAGTCCCATCTCCAAACTCAGGCCATTTGCCTAATGTAGCCTAATATTTCTACGGTTTATGCGGCCTTTTCCACAGCTGCCTTCTCTGTCTTTCCCGTTCAAAATTGGTTAGAAATATTTCCGACAATAAATGGCATTTGAGGAAATACCTACCCACATTATCCAGTCCTTCCTCCTTTAAACTCACTTCGAGCTTCATCCTGGGCTTGGAGTCATTCAACTGTCTCATTACATTTGTTACAGGCCTGATATGTAAGTGGATCGGTGCATTTCATTTTGGTAGTACCACGGTTTATATTAATTGATTTAGTAGGCTTCGTTTATAATAGACGAATACTAGTACTAGTGATGATAATAATAATAATAATAGCATAATAATTAAATAGGTCTAATAGTAAAACAATGTTGGAGCATTGTGTTAGCTATTAATGCGCGGTTTAGGCAAACGCATAGCCTATGTTTTAGGCAAGGTTTTATGATTATTATCTTGATCATTAAATGTTAGTGTATTGTACAAATTACAGATGCATTAAAAAAAATTTAAACTGTCTCTTTCCAAGCTATATACCTGAGGACATAAAACATTCTAAATATGAAACTTTCTGCTACAAAAATAAAATGTAAATGCAAGATCATACAACAATTTAAATATTTCGACAAACAATGATAAAATTAACTGTTACATGAATGTATTATATATTTAATCTACCAATGTAAAGTACACTGCCTGCAAAATGCTTCCCGGACTATAAAAAGTAACGAACCGCGGTCTCCGTAATGTGTGCCTGGATTTAGCAAGACAAGTTATTGACAATAATGTCGGGTTTATCAATCCAGTGACTTATTACTGAGGAAAATGTATAATCTCTCTTTCTTAAATTGTAAACGTAGCATATTCTGCTCATCCTCCTGGACAATCTAATGATGTTTCCATAAGCACCTTTCCACCAGTAGTCATATAGAAACTATTGCAAAGACCTTTATGAACAGCTTGGGTTACACACAGAGGAAGTATAATATGATATTTCAATTCAGAAAATGGATTTGTGGAATTAAAGCACATTTTTTAAAATTCATATTGAATGCATGGCACCGCTTCATACCTGCTCTTTTATAGTTATAGTTGGATATCAGTTTTACCTTCTCATCTACAATTAACTTCCTTGAAAATAGTGTCCCTTAGGTCTTGCATCTCGATGCTGAGTTGGTATCATCAAAGTGCAGCCCTGTACTTTGGTGAATAGCCTAGAGTTTAGAGCCAGCTTCAGGGATGACAAAATTCAATTCAAAGGAATCCTCTTGGCTTGTGCTTGGGTCAGTAGGCTACCCCTGTCTCCTCTTGCCAGGACCCCTGTCACCTTGCACTGCTCCACGCGTTTCTCCTCTCCTTTCGCCATGACAGTCAAGAGTAAATAAGGTGATTGATCGGATGGGGTGGAGTGGTTCCACCTGTCATTGTGCTCCTCTGTGATGTAGAGGCTGAAGTGGCCCTCCGGGACACAACTCAAGTCCCAGGGACGGTCTTGTTCAGCTGGAAGAAAGCACATATCTCCTCCACTTGTTGTGTTTGATTGTTATTCTTCTTTCTTTTTTTTCTTTTTTTTATCAAGCAGTCATAACTAATATGAGACACTCAGGTTATAAGTTCAAAAATACACAATAATTTGCTTATAATAATATTGTTAATTAACTAAAACATTAATAATATATTATTTTATGAGTTAAAAAACAAAAACGTTGACTGAAACTATTTGCTTTCTAGTGTACCATCACTGTAGCACGACTCCTTCCTTGTTTGTCCATCTGGAACCAGCGCAGTGCAAAGAAATCCAGTCCCAGGGGTTGGAGTTCGGGTTTCGGGCTTCGGGCTCAGGTGCTTCTCTGAAGCGGGGCGACGTGGGAGTCCAGGTGGGTAACAGCCTGCTAGCAATACCCCTTCTAGATTTTCAGTTAGGCATACTGTCTCTTACTCAGGGAATATATCTACCAACATTTCTCTGATGGAAATCATATTTTTTTATGTTTTTTTGGTAATTGAATTATACAGCCTTAATCTAAAATAGACATTGACAATAATTATCACGTTAATAAACATAATACCTATAAAGCATTGCAAAAACGTAGAGTAAAATGATTGTATCGCTGTACTGTATGATGACTGCACCTTATACTGTAGTGTAGGCTATGTGTTTCATTATACATTTGTTGTACTTTGTCTCAACATTGTATTAGTGAAGACATAGAAGCCATTTTGTTTTGTACAAGACAAACTTATTTCTCTTCAAGTGATTGACAATGCTATAGTTAGCACAGCATTGATTGTGTGCTTACACACAGACCGAAAATACCTATAACCCCTCTTTAACGTCCTGTAGACAGTTCTCCCCATAAAAACTACACCTATATTACAATTGAAGGACTATTCAGTCACTCTCCCTGTGTCTATCTTTTCATTCTCACCTTCTCCCTCTCCCTCTGTCTCCTCTACCCCCTCCCTTTCCCTCATCTCTTTCTCCCAGCCCCCCTACCTCTACCCCCTCTCCCCGGCACACCTGGTAACTACAAACTTGTACACAATAACAACAGCAAGATGTATCCATCTATCTCTCTATCTGGCCTGTCTGCAGTTAGTGGAGTGGCTGAGAGACTCGCAGGCGTAAAAGGTCAGTTAATCGATGGCGCACAATTTGACAAATCCCAGCAACTCTTATCATCCACACGGCGTTTAAGGACGAAGGAGAGGAGGACTGCAGAGATAAATGTTTAATCCTGACTGGTGAGGAGAGACAGAGAAGACAGAAAGGGTGGCAGAGAACGGAAGATGGGAGGAGAGAAAGAGAGGGAGGTAGAGAGAGAGGGAGCGAGGCAGATGGGAAGAGGGATGGAGAGAGGGAACGATTGAGAGAGGGTTAAGAGAAGATCCCATTTGTAAGGGAAAAGGAGGAGAGAGAATAGGATCGTAAATGGGTTACAGTTATATGGGCGTTGAAGTAAAATTGGAAGGGGTGGATATGCTAGAAAATATGGAAAGTCATAGAGACATGGATATGGCAACACAGCCATCTCTTCTGCTCCATTATATTCACAGAGAGAAAGTTTGCAGATTTATACATTTTTTATATTACTTGTGATTTGTGTTTCTTGGATGTGTTCTGGACAGGAAGATTATGCCTATACACGGTCATGGTTTTGATGTTCTTTATGGTTGTTTGTATAAATTTCACCTACATAGAGACTTCATATAGTGTGGGGATCATTCCCTACAATGTTATCCTCAAACCTGGAATGTTGAAAAACAAACATTTTATGATTGGTAGACTTCTGGAGCACTCATGTGAGGCTGTAGCATGTACGTCCAACAATAGGACAGTGCAACGAAGAGGAAAATTAGCTTTTGACCACAAAGCTGGTCTGAGTCTGTTTTTTCTTCATTTTATTTTCAAGTGGCAGGGTTTTAGAAGCAGACACACTTTCTGTGTTCTCATGCCCTTGAGAAGAATGTTTCGACTACAGCCTGCATCCGTTGATAAGCATTCTGCTCTTTGAAAGGACTGTAGCTTAAACCCACGTTTTCATGTTGGGACTTCCTACTCTAAATGATAATTATCACTTTGGCAGCGATGTCAAATGTTGAGTCTACTATGGATTTTGATCCTAATGTGAAATGCATACTGCCCCATGTATTCAGACATTGACACACAGACAGACAGACAGACCAGAACAGTTATGGAGAGAAAATAATCAGACAGAGGGTATAAAAAGGCAGAGAGATGGAGTCAGATCATCTACCAGACAGAGAGATGGAAATAAGTCAGATCATTTACCAGACAGAGAGATAGAAATAGAGTCAGATCATTTACCAGAAAGAGAGATGGACATAGAGTCAGATGATCTACCAGACAGAGAGATGAACATAGAGTCAGATCATCTACCAGACAGAGAGACGGACATAGTCAGATCATCTACCAGACAGAGAGACGGACATAGTCAGATCATCTACCAGACAGAGAGACGGACATAGAGTCAGATCATTTACCAGACAGAGAGACGGACATAGAGTCAGATCATCTACCATACAGAAATATGGACATAGAATGGGATCATTTACCAGACTGAGAGATGGAAATAGAGTCAGATCATCTACCAGACGGAGAGGCGGACATAGAGTCAAATCATCTACAAGACTTCCAGATTGCGTTACTGTGTGTGACAGAGGGAGCTGCTTGGCCGAGCTCACGGACGCACGTTCATGTCCCTTCCCTCTGTCTCAATATGAGCTCAGTGTAATTCGATTGAGATTAGTTTCACTGGCATGACAGCAGATCCCTACTATTGCCAAACCACTTAGAATTCAATGACAGGCCCACATCGACGGATGCTCACATACATACGCACGCACATACACATGCACGCAGACACATACTCACGCACATACACATGCACGCAGACACATACTCACGCACATACACATGCACGCAGACACATACTCACGCACATACACATGCACACAGACACATGCGCACGCACAGACACACTCCAGCAAGCCCTGCAGGCATCACAGAGACAGTGAGAGAAGGGAAGAGATGCAGAGAGGGAATGACACAGAGTTCTCAAAACTGGTAAAGCATTAGCAACTGACAAGAAGTAGAAGAGAAGAGAGATTGCGAACTAAATTGTAAGAGTCTGACCAGAAGACAGGAAAGAGAAGGAGGGAGAAAATATGAGGAGAGTGTGGTCAGATGGCTAAATCAAAGCGAGAGAGAGAGCGCGAGATAGCAAGGGATGGAGCGAAGGAGGGAGAAATAGAGGAGGAGAGAGTCAGGGAAAGTGACTCAGGTGGAGAGAAGGAGAGAAGGGGAGACAGAGTGACTCAGGGAGAGGAAGTGAGAGAGAGTGACTAAGGAGGGGGGGGGGCGAGAGGGAGATTTGGAGAGAGAGAGAGAGAGAGGACGAAGACCAGTCATGTAAAAGTCATGTACAGAAAGAGGGAAGACGGAGAGATTTACTAGAAGAGAGATTAAGTCAACATGTCCTGGGTCAGTCATTAATCCGATTTAAGAGCAATTAAGGTGAGACGGATTCCTTCTTAGAGGAGGGGGAATTGGAGTGAGTGAACAGAATAGATAGAGCAGAATGAGAGGTGATAGGTGGGAAGCAGCTTTACTGGGAGTATCACAAGGCTAATCCCCATAGTTGGACCTACCATAGCCACTTGACCCAAGTAACCACCACACCCCACATAATAGAGCTCAATTCCCAAACCAGCTATAATCAAGTGGACTTAAATCGGGATTTGGTGTGATCACAGTTTATCCACAATGTTTATACCACATAAGGTGACCAAATGCGGGACATTCAACTGACATTGTACAAAACTCCTGCTGCCGCTGGCTTGTTGTAAAGTAATTACACCGATGTGGTATTTTTGCGTCTTGCGTGGATGAAGCAGAACAAAAGTGTCTGGGAAACTTTTGCCAAATAAACATTCCTGGTTGGTCTCAGAATATTATAAAAAAGTTCAAAATGGTAACTCTGAATGTGTTGGAGTCGGGAAGCAGCCAACACCAGTAGGTTATACTGACATGTTATTGTGAGCAACAGTGTGCATGGAGAGCCTCCCCGATAGCCAATACTATGGTCTTTTTAGTTACATTTTTTTTCAGGGGATCAGGTCTGATATCAACATCCTGGAGAAATATAATCCCATGAATTCATAGACAGAAAAATTTTAAGTTTAAGATTTTGAAAAAACTAACATATGTGCACGTGACAGCAACCATCCAGCATCCAATAAATACGTATTTTCAGTGTCCGTAAAGTAGGCATTTCAGACTTTCAAGGTGACATTTAACTCACTAGTTTGACTAAATTAATTGTGGTCTATATTGCATATTTACTTGTGTTTCTCTAGGTTAAAAGCACCCTTTTCAACTGTTTGCTCTCCAGGTTTGGCTAGAACTGAGCCTGACAAGACATTGACATTGTCATATTATATCCTCTTTTCCTGCATTGAAAGGAATATCAGAACTTTTAATCGATTCAGCAAATCCTGCTTGCAGATTGACCCAGGGGGCCCAAGGTGGGCGATTCAATTGGTCAGCACCCTTCAGTTTGGGAGGAGTTAGTAATGCAATTCGGTTGCCTTGCCTGTCGTGCTCTAGCTACTCCTTGTGACAGTTCAGGTGCCTGTGAGCTCAACTGAGGTAAAAGGCCCGGGAGAGGGTGTTGTGAGTCACAAAGGAGAACATTTGTGAGATGCAGACCAAATAAAAAGATGCAGGAGGAGTGCTTGACTCCATCTGTCAAGCATGGTGGAGGCAATGTGATGGGAGGCTTTGGTGGTGGTAAAGTAGGTGATTTGTACAGGGTAAAAGGGATCTTGAAGAAGGAAGGCTATCACTCCATTTTGCAACACCATGCCATACGCTATACCCTGTGGACAGCGCTTGGTTGGAGCCAGTTTCCTCCTACAACAGGACAATGTCCCAAAGCACAGCTCCAAACTATGCAAGAACTATTTAGGGAAGAAGCACTCAGCTGGTATTCTGTCTATAATAGAGTGGCCAGCACAGTCACCAGATCTCAACCTTAATGAGCTGTTGTGGGAGCAGTTTGACCATATGGTACGCAAGAAGTGCCCATCAAGCCAATCCAACTTGTGGGAGGTTCTTCAGGAAGCATGGGGTGAAATCTCACCTTTCAACAAATTGACAACTAGAATGCCATAGGTCTACAAGGCTGTAATTGTGGCAAATGGAGAATTCTTTGATGAAAGCTAAGTTTGAAGAACTCAATTATTATTTCAATTAAAAATCATTATTCCTAACCATGTCAGTGACTATATTTCTTATTCCCTTTGCTATATTTCCTATTCAAACCAATTTCCTGTATGTTTTCATGGAAAACAAGGACATTTCTAAGTGACCCCAAACTTTTGAATGGTAGCGTTGATGAAAAGTAACCACTGTGTAATCATTACATTTGTTTTCCCCTGTCCCTTCGACTCTCCTACTCCCGCTCATTGGCGTCATGCTCTGCTCTTTGGGCTGTGTTGTTCCAGATGTGTATCAGGGTCTTGGGGTGGACAGAGGGCCCAGGCGTCCCTGTAGCATTGCTGCGTCTACTGGGAGATGGTGGTCCTGATAGCTCTCCGGCCTGACATGTACACAACAGTACATAAATCACACACACAGAGAGACACACAGATGCACATTTTATCTCTCACACCGCACACCTCAGATAGGAGCCAACTCTGCATATAGAAAGAAAGAGATTAGGAACTGGTGCACTAAATAGGTGAATGGTTTGGGTTTGAGATTTGGCGCCTTGTTCTCTTTGTTTCTTTATCGAACTCTCATTTACTCTGAGACGTCCAATAAAGGACCATTTGGCTTTGGTTGCATGATGTCTCTCATATGAAGATCTATGATTATTTAACCATTGAGAAATACAGGCATAGCAAGCATTCCATCTACTTTAACCGGTTCCAGATCTCTGTGGATACAACGTTCTCCTTTCCATTCTATGGGTCAACCAGTCCATGTATGATGTTCCTGATGGTGAGAGCATTTCATTTGGCCTGTGTTGACAGAGGGAGGTTGTATTGACTGGCTCCTGCAGGGGAGGCGTGTCTCTAGCCCTGTGTCCAAACCATTTGTGGCGTTTAATACACTGTAGCAGAGGTCTCCCCAACCCGTACACTGCATGCAGCAGCTGGAGGAATCAATATGCACTAGTCTAGACTGAAATGGAGCATCTGACACAGAGTGAAAGAGGGAGTAAGGATGAGAGAGAATGATGGAGGAAGAGAGAGACAGAGAAAAATAGGAAAGGATGTACTGGGAAACATCAGAGGGAGCCAGGGAGTTACAAAAAGGAGACAAAAGGAGAGGAAATTATCAGAGACATGGTTGGACAAGCATGGAGCCAAAGAGAGGAGAGATAGAGAAGAGATGGAGATGGAGAGCAACACAAAGCAGTAGAGAAAGAATGAGAGAGCGTGGTCAGTGGCTGAAAAAGACATTCAAACAAAAGAAAACAGGAATGGAGACACAGAAAAAGAGGAAGACGTGGACACAGAGGAGGAAGATACGCACAGGAAGAAAAAGGACATACAGGAAATAGAAAGAGCGGGCAAGAGAGGGAGGGAGGTAGAGCGGGAGAGGAGGGGGAGAAAAACAGTGAAAGGGGGGTAAAATTTCCATCAGGTTTTCAATTGGGGCGGATCAATAGTGTATTAGAGCTCACCTTGACCCTGTCTCTCCTCCTTCTCCCTGGCCCCCTTCTCCCTGGGCCAGCACACAGGCCAAGCTACTCTCCCTCACAGCAGGAGGCAGCGAGGGGGAGAGATTGCATTACGGCCTCCGTTTCTTGGAACAAAGTGGCAGAAAATGGCACAATAAAAAGAGGGAGAGTGGACAGAACTAAGAGAAACAGAAAGAGGAAGAGGTCTGGAGTAGTGGTCTGTGCTGTTGCGTGTGTTGGAAGACAAGTGACTGCTGAATTAGGATGTTGGAGTGATGAACTTACATACTGAACGGGAATATGAGACTATGTCAGTCAAAGCACTATGGACCCACGCATTGCTTCTAGTTTTAGAAACCAGATGCAGGAGTGCTTTAAAGCACTCGCTCTTTTTGGGACAGAGCAAGTTTCAGTATTGTGTGTGGTATCATTGTGTTGTACAGCGTTCTCTCTCTGCTCTGGTGGAGACTGGTTGTATGGTTAGTTAAAGGTGGATAGTTGATGTACATACTGCCTCCACGACTCAGAATGTTGACCAAAAAAGCAGTTAATTTGTTGTCTAGATATTTTTGTTTTAACATTGAGTTTCTCAGTGTTGACACACTCACGGGACACAGTGCAAGACAACATGAGGACACAGAGACTTCAGACCATTTCAGGGGACAGGAGTAGGGGGAGCAAGGGGATGAGTAGAGGTTGAATGAAAAAAATTGATCCGGGAATTTAGCATTTAGACACAGTTTACAAAGCGATGTAGAGGGGAGGCACGGGAGCAGAGGGGACCATAGGGGAGGACACTTAACTTTACAATAGGTCATGCTTGGCCCAATTGACTGACTGTAACCTGGCAGAGGGTAGCTAGGTCCATAGTATGCACTGTACATACAACTGTAAATTCATTTCAGAGTGATGTATTTTGTTTTAAAGAATTTAACGAAGCAATACTGGAAGAAGTTGTCAGGATCTCTTGTTATGTTCCACTTATCTTCTTCACGATCCTCTTTAAGTTATTACTGTATACATTTTGTCCCCCACTATAAAATCGAGAGGACTATGGATCGGTGTCTGTACATAAGTATTTTAAATGGTAAGTCGTACAATATCTCAGAAACCACTGAATCAAACAGTTGCAATGGGTTAGTCACAGTCGCAATATTTAGAACATCGGCGCTGTCCCGATTTTGAGGAAGGTCGGCGGAATGATGCGTCTTGCCATAGAGATCTGGCATTTACAACAAGATGGCCCAAGGGCAGCGCTGAAGTAATCAATCGAAATGTATTGCTCACGCTGGACATCTCAGTTGGCGCAACATCAATGGTTGAGGACGCCATGTTTACTGTTGTTTAAATTGTAAATCGAGGCAGAATGACACCTTGATAAAGGTTTATAAGGATAAACACACATGATCGACACTAACCTTTCCACATTTCCTTATGTTGTTCCCATTGGCACCCATCCACACTTGGGTGCACATGCACACGACTAGAATATCAACATAACACACGCACACACACAACCACACAAACAGTGTCCCTCTCGCTGAAGGGAAAAAAGAGAAGAAAAAAGGAGAGAAAAAGAAATCGATCGCCGGGGATAGCGGTGCGCGTCGGAGGATCGTATCTTGTCAAAATAATATATTACCCTCATCCCCGGCTGATCGATGCGGTGGATTAGGGACTGAGGGCTCCCTCTCCCCTCCTCTCGTTCCTCCTTTCTCCCTCTCTTCCTTCCCGGCGCTCCGTGCAGTTTAATATTTACCTCCGTGAAAGAACGGCCACGACTGCGCTCACTCCTAATTGATTCCGACACTTGGGGCTCTCTGTTCGGGCTGTAGATGAGAACGGGAGGGGTGTGTAAACTGCAGTGAAAGAGAAAACGAGGGAAGGAAACTTTGTCATGAACGTGTGTAAACAGCAAATGGCAAACTATGAAATTAAACAGCAAATGGCAAACTATGACATTAATAAGAAACTTCCTTAACGGAAGATATAGCCTAAAACTAGGGGGAAAAAATCGGAAGATTGTGAGAGCGGTCACCAATTGGAAAATGAGAAAGGATATATTTGGGCAGAAGAATGAAGTGAGTAAAATAGGTTAAGTCTATAAGTGTTTATAATGAGGTGGAAAGAGTAGAACATACAGTAAGAATGTGAACAGAAAAATAGGTTTAGAGGTTTAAAAAGAGAGAGTAATAGAGCAGGTTGAGGGGTGGATAATAAAACATTGATAGAGGGATGAATAGTGTATTACCTGGATAGAGGAAATGAATCTAGAAGAGAAACTAACAAGCAAGTGGAAATTGGAGAGAGGAGATCAAGAGAAATGGAAGGATGAAGAACAGGGAGAGAAAACAAGAGAAAATAAGAGAGAGACAGAAAAATGAATAGAAAAGAAGTGAAATGAGCCAGAAGGGGTAGAAGTAGAACACCTATAAAATGGAACATGGGGGGAAAGTGGAGGATCAGGGTGAGAGAGGTGACAGGATGATATTGAGGAAGATAGACAGAAAACAGGAGGAATAGCGGAGGGGGGAGCGGCGAGAGAGGACCATATTTTCAGTTGAAGGAACTGGCCTGTCATCTTGTTCTGCCAGCACAGAGCGCTCCTATAAAATACGGGCTGCAGGCTGGCCACGCAGGGTGACTTATGTGTATATCTAGGCTTTGTCAATATTTCTTGCTGTCTTCCTTCTTCTGTGCTTCCCCTTTTGCTCCTTCACTCCCTTGCTATCTCTTTCCAGTTCTCCTATTCTCTTCTTTCCTCTGTCTTTCCAGCTTCCTCTATCTATCTGTTTCACTGTCTTTATCTCTCTCTTTCAGGTCCAGTTGTGCAAGCTTACTTTCTCTCAGCAGAGCACCTCTTTATATCTTTCCTTATCTCTCTGAAGTTCCCAACCACATTCAAAGGCTTTGAGGAACTTTTGAGGATTTCTGCATGAACAATTACTAGAGGGAGGCACAGCAATAGGACATAGATGCAGAAAGTACACAGAGTATTGTGACAATGTCTGCAGCAAGTAACACTTTTTCTGAACAAAACACCTTCATTATGCAGCGTCACCAGTCAAAGCACAGCATAGCTTCTAACCCCTGCTGGTTTGCCTGACAATGGCTGTTCGGAACTAGTACAACCCAGCCTGCTTGCTCATTTGTTTGCACTCTAATATCATGTATATGGCTGTCCTGTGATTGAAAACCAGCTAGCAACTAGGCTAGGTCATTACACTTATGAAGAGCCATTCTTAGCTTATCCAGTAGGGGCTGGATGCTACAATGATCTTTGAATGCCAAGTAAGTGCTACTTGTGTTGTATATCATAGCCATTAATAGGACACGCTATTCCCAGCACGGTGATCCTGTATAGTGCATCATGGGTTAGACTGCTGAAGCGCAAGGCCCAGCTTTTCTGCCGTTTTGGTCCCATGGCTACCACACTGTAACAGTGCGAATGAGTCAGGTAGGCATGGGCAGAGCAAAGTCTCACTGTCCACGTTTTACTTGAGCAAAGTTCAGTTGCTTCTATACATTCTCCAGGCCAATATGCTGCAACGGAGGACCTGCACTGGGTTGTACTGTGTATGCAGGCTAGGGTCAGTGTGGCGCTGTGTGTTTACAGGTACATGACGTGTGTGTGTGTGTGTGTGAAATCACTCATGTGGATATGTGTAAGTCTCATTATCCTTTGCATGCGATAGCACCGGGTGGTGAGCTCGTTCACTCATTTGAACCGTAGGGGTTTACCTCCTCATCCTCATTGTGAATCTTTATCTTGTTCAGCTAAGGCCTAGGGCATAGGGAGATGTGTGCCTGGAACCCTGCCGACAGAGGTTGGAGGGGAAGCCTATCTAGACCACTCAGTAAGTCAGGGAAACTTCTCAGAATCTCCTGCATATCTATATAAAAAATAGAACTTTGTCAAAGTGTTATTCTGAGTTATGTTGGCATTTCCTTTCAGACAGGACCAGCCTATTTTAGGTAAATTCATATAGGATTCAGTCAATTCAAAAGAATTGAAATTGATTTAACAGAAAATACATTTTCATGTCGTGAATTGGATTTCAATTAATCTCCTTACAACTGACTTAATTAATATCAGCCCTGCAATATGAGGCGACTATTGTCTTGTAGTCATGCTTGTTGGCAGGGAGTTTGGGTGAGTGTGAGGGGGAGAGTGTTGCTCTGGAACAAGACAGAACTTATTTATTTTACTGAATAACGCAGAAATAGAATCCCACATCCATCTCCATGACTTCTTCTGTCTCTGTTTCATTTTTTCTTTTATTCCCCCATCCCTGTCTCCCCTCTCCTTCCTCTCTTTCCCTTTGCTCCTTTATTTACCTCTTTCCCCAGCTCTCTGTGGTGGCTGAAGGAGCGGTAACAGAAGTGTCAGTTGTCATTATTGGTCTAATTCAGTAGTCTGTCATCATGGTTCTCTCTATGCAGGGTATTATATGCCAGCACAGCAGGTGCACTACGCACTGAGGTGGAGATTCCATTTGACACGCACAGAGACCAGGCAGGCAGAGACCAGGCAGACAGGGACCAGGCAGACAGAGGCCAGACAGACAGAGACCAGACAGGGACCAGGCAGGCAGAGACCAGACAGACAGAGACCAGGCAGACAGAGACCAGGCAGACAGAGACCAGGCAGACAGAGACCAGGCAGACAGAGACCAGGCAGACAGAGGCCAGGCAGACAGAGACCAGGCAGACAGAGGCCAGACAGAGACCAGGCAGACAGAGACCAGGCAGACAGAGGTCAGGCAGACTAAGGCCAGACAGACAGAGACCAGGCAAGCAAATGCCAGGCAGACAGAGACCAGGCAGGCAGAGGCCAGGCAGACAGAGGCCAGGCAGACAGAGGCCAGACAGACAGAGACCAGGCAGACAGAGACCAGGCAGACAGAGGCCAGGGAGGCAGAGGTCTGTTAGTTCTCTGTACAGAGAGGTGGTATAGAGCAACCAAGCTTACACAAACACACGCTGTTACACAAACACAGTCTTACACAAACACGCTGTTACATAAACGCAGTCCGCTGCACAATAAAACTCTTACACAAACACATTCATTTCCAAGACAATTTCTATTAAACAAATATACTATTTTACACAAACAGACTCAGTCACAAACACGCTGTTACACAAACACAGTGTTATATAAACACGCTGTGTTACCTAGACACCATCTGCTACACAAATACATTCAGTTACAAAACACACTCTCCTGCACAAACACACTGTTATACAAACACACTCAGTTACATTAAACACACTGTTAAAAAATCCCCTTTGTTAACAAACATGCTCTGTTACAAAAACAGGCTTTAACACAAAGTTAGACAAACACAGTAATGTCACGCAAACACTGTCTGCTATACAAACACCCTCTTTTACACAAACAACCTCTGTTAAACAGACTTGCTATGTTACATAAACATACTATTTTACACAGACACATTCTGCAACACAAACACGCTATTTTACACAAACACACTTTGTTAGAAAAAGACTCTCAGACAAATACACTGTCACAGAAACACACTCAACACACTGTGGCATAAACGCACCCTGTTACATAAGCATACAGCCAGAAGCAGAACCAGTTGGTCAATTAATAGTTCTGTAGAGCAAATGTTCACTGCACATTTAATGCGTTTTGTCCACCTGATGAAATTACAAGGGGAACTTTGTATCTGTCTCTGTCTGTCTGGCACAGGTCCTATCTAAAACACAAATTCCCCCAACTTGGACTAAACTTGGGTGAATAATACAATTTGCCATTGGGATCTGGCATCTACTAAATTAGACTGATTGAACAGAGACTGGTGCTATAACAAGTAAATGAACCTGCAAACATTGCAGGACCACCCTCTTTGGCCTAAAGCAATGTAAACTGGAGCATAGGTCCCTCTCCTCAAAAGGAACATAATTGCCATTGCATGATGGATTTCCTGATGTCTCAAATTTTATGTGAACGCCCTTTAAATGCTACTCCTGTGTCCCAAATGAAAAATCTGCACAGAATTTCACATACTCCATCTATGGACCAACGTCTATAAAAGCAATATTTTAGCGGTTAATACCAAAAATAACATATTTGTATTCTAACAACATTTGGTTAACAGGTTGCAAACATTATCAAGACTCATCATATACAAGAACATTCATATCAATCAATCAGTGGTTCTATAACAGGTCCCTCTTCATATCTCTTCATCTGTTTGATTCACGAGTGGTGAACGTTCTGACACATACTAAGGGATATGAGGCTAGCTAAAACATGTGATAGGCTCTCAGCTACTGGCCTGATTTTGACAAAACTTGGTTGCATGATAGATCATGCCATAGATATTGGCTATTTCCAATTCAACTGATTTGCCATACTAATTTACTGAAATGTGTTAGTCAAACATGATCTCTAAATTGGCCCAAGGGGGTCACTGCATTATTCATGGAGGAGTCACATGTTTGCTTTTACATTACTGTTCTTCAGTAAGTGTATTGTGAATTGTGTGAGGACACCTTATCTATTCTTTCTCTCTTTTTTATCAATAGCCATTTGTATGGGAGCTCTCACCCTCTTGTTCCCCATGGGTATGGTGGGTTTTATCAGGTTTTCAACCCCACACTGCTGCAAATCCAGTAACCACTGTAAGACTTTTAAAATGTTTAAACTATCAAAATGATTCATGCTGAGTCTAGAACCCCTGTAGAGTATCCACAGGGATCCTATTAAATTACAAATTCTTAATTTTATGTGAGCCCCACCACACCCTTTCAATTTTGTTTTATTTTCTTACCAAGTGTTTTTGTAGCACAAAATAACTTTCAAGAGCCACACCTCCAGTGGATATTGGATGACTAAAATTTTAAGAAAATATTTCCCTGGATTATAAATAATTGTGTTTTCTGTAGCATAGCCTACACATTGCAATCAAATCTTCCCTTTACTGCTCTTTCTACGTCTGTTTTTAAAATTAGTTAGGTCTAGCTATGCTGTTTTGAGCATTGTTGTACCTTATCTAATATAACCACTAATCAAGTCATACATGCTTATATTATTATGAAAAAATCCGTTAAGCAACAGAGTAGCGTAATCACCATTGGGTAGACGAGCAATGAAACAAATTACGGTTAGACTTATAATGATAGAAATCCGTCGACTAATAATTTCCCAATTGCCTACTTATCAAACTGGCGTATAAATCAAACACTCAAGTTATGCTTTTACCACTGTTTTCATACCTTCAATAATTGATAGCCTATGGCTTACTGATGTGAGTAGTAGACTATTTTTTGGGCCCAGGCTATTCATGCGTTGGTTCAACATAACTCCACCTGTAAATTGATAATTTGGTAAACATTTATGTTGAGAGACTGGAGGCGATGGGGATAAGCACCTGTCTACACAGTTCTGGTGGAGTTCAACCCGCCGTTTCCTTTATTATAAAAGCTGCAGTAGTGATCGTAATGAGACAACCCTAAGAACTTCAAAACAAATTCAACATATCCGAGCCCAAACCCGCGGCCGCCGATCCCGTTAGCGAGAAAGCGGCAAATAACGGCGGTTCTTTACCGCGGGAGACGTAGGCCTACTTATCTTTCAATGTCTCACGCACACTCTTTACCCCTCGCTCTGCAAATAAGAAACATTTTCCCTTTCTCACACCTCCACATTTCACCAATTTCAAAAGAATTGTTTGAATTTAAATCATATGTTTGCATTGCAGTGGATTTTGGAGATTTGACTAAAGTGCGCAAAATCTCTTTATCAAATAATGTTTTACAACTAAATAATGAAAACCAGAAAGATAGGGCATGGCAGTGCATTAAATGAATGAGTAATAGGATTTAGGGGGGAAAATTTACTTTAAAAAAGAGTATAGTATAAGCATAAGAAACGGTGAGACATCCTAGGAGAACGGAGGGAAGGAGTACGTGATAGACCAGATCAAGACGAAAGAGGGATGTATCAGGAACATAAAGCCAGAGAGAGGACGAGGGCAGGACGCAGTGTGTTAGAGTTGGGAGGTGGTGGCAGAGAGATTAATGGCCTGTGTTGAAAGTTTCGGGCAGGGCACTCACTGCGTTGGCCCTCTTTGTAATTCTGTACTTAATCACCATCATTATGACACAGGGAGCGGACGGAGCCGAGGGAAGGAGGGAGAGAAAGGAGTAGGGGAGAAACCCAGAGGGAGAACGAGGTGATCAAGTGGGCTGAGGAAAAGGAAAATACAGAGAGAAACACTCAGAAGAGAGACAGGCACAAGATAAAGGAAGAGAGAGTGGGGACTGGATATGAACTTGAATTATTACTGTATGTCTGAGTGAGCAGGAGATGGACGATAAGAAAGACAAGGAGAGGGGAGAGGGTGAAAGAGAAAAAGATGGCAGCAAGTTGTTGAAGAGGGGGGTGAACCTGAAGCGAGGGAGAACGTGTTGGAGGTTCATGATGAATGGATATAAAACGAGGACGAGAGAGGGAGCAGCATGAAAGAGTGCTTGTGGAAGAGTTGGGTGCCGCTCTGTAGATGATGAAACACTAATTAAAGTAAACGAGCTACCTGAGCCCTCGGACTAACCCCTTGTCACACTCTGTCAAGAGTAGAAGAGTGAAGGAGAACGAGAGGAAGGGAGGGAGCTTGTGAAGGCAGAGATTCTGTGAATATGGAGGTTCAGTTTCCCATGCCACATTTCTTTATGAACCATTTCAACTGAACGATAACGTTTACCCAATACTTCGTGTTTATTGGTCTTTTCTATATTTGAAGTAGATGGTGAAGGCATTGTTTCTAGGTAAACAAAATAATGCATGTTCTGTTTAACTCGGTACAATTGGACATTCGTCAGTGTTAGTTATAGTATCCCAAAAAGTATATGAATGAGTATGACAGCACCATTGGTTACCCGGTGCTCCATTGCTCCAAGGTTGGGGTGTGTGGTTATGGTTTTTGGTATAATTATTGAGTCAAACAATAAAATGATTATCACAGTTAATAAAAATTAGCAAAAAATAATAATTAATTAAAATGCAAAAAAATAGTTTATGTTAAGAAATGCTGCTTAAGAAATATTTTTTCTTTCCAAAAGATTAAAATTATTGGCACCTCTGTTTATAATAGTCCAACGCTCCAACATACCTTGAGAGGATTACGACAATGAGCCTTTTTTCTAAAACGTTTCATGATAATGGAGAACACATTGTGACGATTCCTACAACATAATATTTCCCGATTCTTGATATCCTTATTATGCGTTTATTGACCTTCCCTTCTGTGGAGGGTTTGGCATTGAAAAACAGAAACATGTGCTAAAAAATAAGTATATAGTCCTACTGGGAAATATGCTGGGGGATCTTCATGGGGACCGGTCATTTTAGCCAAAAACCTGGAGGAGGTTGGATCTGCCACAAAGCTGGAACTCGGCCACAAGTGGATCGCCAGGAAGCCAATAAAAACAGATACTACACATCAACATCTATCAATAGTTGCTATAACAGAAAATCAACATTCTGCAATGGTCATCTCAGTTTCTAGACTTGAGCTACATTAAAAACCTAAGTTTGAATTGAAGACGAAGGATATCTTGAATTAAGAAATATTAGGTATGCAAAGATCCCCTTTAACCTAATAAAATACATTATAAAAAGTCTGAGAGGTTGACCTCTCTAAGGTAGCCTATTAAAAACAGCGGTGCTAATAATTTTGACACCTTTATTTTAGAATAAAACATATATCTCGATAAAAAACGAGATTTCTCAGAGCACTTGCGTTGTGTAAAATGATTACATTTTCCAACTTCGTAAAACAAATATATCCGAGTGTTACCATTATTAATGTTATCCTATCTTTTTTCCTTATATTTATTAACGGTGCCAGTCATTTTGGAGGAATGTCCACCTATATGTTTATATTAAATGATAAACTCTCAAGTTAAGTAGAGAAAAATAAATGTAGCTGACGTGACTCCTGGACTCATTTGCCAGTTGCCCTTGAATCGAAATCAAATAACTTTGGGGTAGTTGGATATAAATAGGAACAAGTAGCCTATAGTATGATGTCATGCCATTTCTGCTGTGTGCATTGGTTGATAGGCCTATATATCTACATTTTATTATAACCAATTGGAGTAGTCATTCTTAGGGTTAACATGTTTTACCATGGCCTGTTTTCTGCGTGTAGAAAAATAGCCATGAAAATATAACAGTGTTGTCATCCGTCCACTATTCCCATTGTTTTATCGATTGTCACCCCATGCGTGATATTTCCTTTTCATCACGCATTTTGTTACCTAACAGGCGAGCTATATATAAACACAAAATTCTTTATTTCTTGATGTTCATATTCATTCAATTAATACCGGGCCCAATTATCTTATATATTTATTTTGCCCATCTCGCTATCCCTCTTTCCTTTTTTCCATCTATCTCTCCAACGATTATCTTGCCGTCTAATTAGAAATCGATGCTGTTGGGCCGGCGGGTATTTGCGATGTGTTTGTGGATGTTGAGAACAATCCCCCGGACAGAGGGAGAGAAAGAGAGAGAGAGGAAAGAAAGGAAAGAAGAGGAAAACACACACACACCACCTCACTTTACTGTCAAGCAACTTCACTGCTTCCAGCTATACTCCTTTATAAAAAGCAGTAAAAAGCAAGTAAAGGAGAAATGAAAAGAATATCGTTTTAACGACTGGCGCGAGGGATTTGAGCAGGATTTGAGCGGAGAGTTTTTTTAGAATAAACAAAGAATGAGGGGTATATATTTCAAAGCGCTTTAAATGAATCAGCCTATAGCTCAACGCAGCGCGAAAAAAAATAATAAAAAAATTGTACCACCAAATATTTTGAAGTAAATGGTATTGGCTGGGTCACCAGAGTAGTAGGCTAAGCAGAGGCCATTGACATTCATACTATTCTTGCCGGTTAATAGTAGCATAATTCTAGCCATGAATGGGCCTACAAATATAATTGGCTTACGGGTATTCATCAATTTACTTAACTGTATTATAAGTATAGCTGTAGTTATTATTGTTAATAGAATTATTATGATGATGCATGTGTTTAGTATTCATCAAATTAGCAGAATTTTATTTTGAAATACATCTAGGCCAATGCGTTACAGAATTTGTCTCGTTTTTCCTCTGCTTGACTGCCCTGTACCTCTACGCTTGTCGGCTTGATTCTGTACGGATCCCAAGTCTCTACCGCTCCGCGGCCTGGTGGAAAGAAGCGACGGGTTATTACTGCCAGAGAAATCGAACCTAAACGAATTAGGAACCCAAGATGCCGTTCTAAGAGAAATGTTAAATAAAGCGAAAAGGGAATGAGATAGCGCACTTTTATTAGTTCATCTCACTCCGGTATGTGTTTACCGTCTGTGCTTCGCTTTATTTCTCCATATAATCTGTTTGTAACTTTTAGCGTTTTTTTTATTGACTCCTGCAACGAAATCTCTCGTTCGTTCGCTCTTTCGCTCACTCGCCCACTCAGCCATTCACGTTCTCTCTCACTTGGTGCATTACATTCGTTGTCAGGAAATGTCAATTTGGCAAATACATTCTCATCTTTTAGCGATAGGGTGAAATAAAGTAAAATGTTTTTTCTCTTTTGCCTAACATTTCGTCAACCCCTGTTGGCCAGGCTATCTGCTGCCATGTGTGTGCCTCATAGTATGGACATGGTGCTAATTGTATTGATAAGTTTCGTAAGTAAATAAAGACAGTTGTGATATTTGAATCCTACTCGAATTGTACGTGTGATTTATGGACTGAAATAAAGTATTTAAAATGTGTTAACGTGTGTGCACGATTGCGTCTTTGTTTGTAGGTTTTGTATTTGAGTCTGTCGTGCAAGCACGTCTGTCAGTCCATCTTGCGCGCTCATTAAACGTCCCTCTCTTTCCTTCCCTGCGTGTTGGTGCTCCCACTCCCGCCCTCCTTCCTCCTCGCCTCGCTCTCCCCTTGCCCATGGCTATATGATCGTGAAAAATGTGTTTACAAAACTCGCTCTCTCACAGATCAAACCGCACAGCCGAATCAAAGACTTGGAGATAGAGAAAGAGGAGAGACGGAAGAGAGAGGAGAGGGAAGAGGGGTGTATGATTTTAAAATTCTGTGTTTTTTTCCCTCCTTGTGCATTTGGATATCGGCACAGAGCTCCTTTGGTAATACAATATATTTAAGCCCAAACAATTGTTTGTATTCATTGTTTATCATGAGATTATAGTATAATATTGATGTCTCGTTGTCTTCGCTAACACAGTGTTAGCCATTCCGTGTGAACGACACTAACAGGGAACACTGCCTGCCCCAGTTGATCATTAATGTGTATTACACGTCCTTACAATTCTGTGCTAACAAGCACCTGAGAAGTTGTCATCTAACATTGATCTTTCAGAGGCGTGTCTTAATTTAAAGTTATAGTATCGTATATATTTTGGTTAAATTGTCAAGTTGCCTTTTCTCAAAGTCAATTCCAGTCCAATTATTTTAGTAATTTGATGCTCATGTGGTAACTGTATGTGTGTGGCGCACATCTATCGCAATATAATGGTAGATGTAAGGAGGGTATATGGGGTCTTTACATTAATCTAACAAAACAAGGCATTGAAAATAGTGGGATTAAGTGGCTAATACAATACAGTATCGATGGAACAATGGGGAGAGGAAGGGGCAGAGAGTAAGAGGAAGAAATAAAGAGAGCGACTAGGCGAGAAGGGAGAGGAAGAGATGAGTGTCAGAGAGTGAAGGGGTAAAGAAGAGAGGGATGAGAGGGAGAGGCAGACAGGATGGCGGGGGGAGCGATTATAGCAGGGTTTATGTATGAGCTATTGATTTAGTCGGTGGTGACTTCTTGAGTGGTTAATTCGGGAAGTGAGAGCGATAGAGAGAGTAACTCAATGACCAGAGGTAGGAGGAAGGATAAAAGAGAGCGGGATAGGGAGAAGGAAAGGGAAGGATAAGGAGGAGAGAAAGGTCTGTAACAAGTGCATCTTCTCGTGAGGTGAAATCATTGAGGAAGGCAGCTTCTATCACCACGCCTATAGACAGTGGTTGAAAGCAGGGGGTAAAGTGTTGGTTACACAGTATGGTGTTAAAAGGAGTCGTTTTTGTGCTAACCTTTCACCATAGACGGGCGGGTTGTAAGCCCATTACATTTTTTGTTTGGGGTCCATCTAGCGGTCGGGGGCTCTAAGCGATCCCGTATTTTGGCTTATTCAGAGAGCCTGATTTATGGGTTATATGTTAAAACATGGTGAGTCTATCAAGAACAAAACGGGATTTAAACATCCTTAAGCAAAGCACCTGCGATTCCACATATCACAGCGTCTACCTCTCGGCTGTTTAAAGCATAAAATCTCACAGCTTTCTGTCATATAATGCCAATGCATAATATTCGTGACATTGTCAGTCAACCCATGCATAACTGTTCATCAGAAATTGTATCCTAAGGGCACCGCTTTTGACTACACTCCTGTACGTTGTGCAGTCTGCTAAATACGATGCAATTTTTAGCCCCTAATCTGACAAACCAACATGCTTTAAGTTGACTATATTGTGGTTTAAAAGGATAGGATAGCTTTTGGTCTCATGCTATCACTTTACAACTTTCCAATTATGAACCCAGAATACACATCTGCTCGACTGCTCTGCAGAAACAACCGATGGTTCTTACTGTCTAGCCTTGTCAGCAGGAGTCAACATCAACAACTATTCTTACTCTGTCTGCTATTTTGTTATAGCCTTCACACATCGTGGATTGGCCCCGCACTCCATTTTTAGCCTAATACTACTTATCGTTTGCTTACGCAAATAACAAGACACACACTTTAAAATGTAAGTGTGTGTCACTAGCCAGCAACATGCGTGTATCCGCGTGCGAAGTTTAGGGTCCGCTCGCCGGAGCAGTCTCCTTTCCTCTTTCTCTTCCCCTCTTCTCTCTCGTGCAGGTTTTGATCTCTCAGCCGCGAGATCAAAAGCGCTCTCTGGCTATTAGTCAGCGCGAGCCATTGATCCCACATCGATCCACGCGAGACACAGCCGCCCCGTGAACACGGTACGAGGCTCCCCAAAGCTCTCCCGCGCGTCGGGAGAGTGAGCAAGGATAGAGGGAGAACGCAAAGGGGGGCAATGTGTGTATGCGTCTGTGTATGTGAGTGTGTATTTTTTCACTGGCGCGGGTAGAGCCAAGCTCAAGCTTTTTCTTTGCCGCGGGACATGAAACAATGAGGCTCGAGCCGGTTTTAATAAAGCGCGCTTTCCCTCCTTTCAACTCTGGCGCGAGGCGGACGAGCCGGCAGCGTAGAACGATCGATAATTAATGACGATGAATAATTTAACCCTATCGATTGATACTTTTTCTTCCTCTTTTCCCCCCTTTTTTCTTATATCTTAAGGCCGGTGTTCTGTACGGGTGTGATAGTGATACCACATCACATGCAGCAACTCTCTCCTATTACCATCTAGTTGAGCGAATGGACCATCCTCTTCCTCATACACTGCCATTTTATACGTATTTATCATTTAGACGCAAGTCAGGCATTAAGCTGCATGATGATATTTAGTGAAAGTTTTATGTTTAAACTGGTTTATAATTTTTGGGTTTATATTTACTTTTAGAAGATAATTTAAAGTTCTCCAACATTTCCTCTTCTTGACCTCATCCTCTCGGCAACTACTTTCTTCACATATTTCTTCCAACATCCATCCCGGTATTACCTTGTCTGCTCTATAGACCTCTCCACCTTCCAGTTTAACATTTGGACAGCTAGGTCCTCTCCTCCATCCTCCTGACCACATATTCTCCCTGCCCCTCTGCCTCCTTCCTCCCTCGCTCCTATCCCCCTCTCCTTCTCAAACAAACCCATACCACAGTCCCTCTGTTCTTCCACCCTGAGGCTTGCCAGAGTGTCAGCGCTAACCAGAGAGAGGAACAGAGAAACAGCAAGAGCGGGTAGAAGGATGGGGGTTCAGTTGGGCCTTTTCAGGGTCAACCAAAAAAGAAATATGAGACAGATGTACAGATGTACAGAGTTTGTTTCATCTGTTGGGAAGAGAGTCAAAAAGGCCAGACTTATATCTCTTTTTTATTAAGACCATGGACTCTTTCCATCTTTACACACCACTGGAGAAAAAATGTAGCCAGAATGCCAGTCTGTCCCCCACTATCTCTCTCTTAAGGTTGTTCTACACTTAGGGCTTATTTACATTATGAGAGAGAGAATAAAACACTAGATAGACTTGTCTTCTGGGCTTCTTTACATTATGCAAGACATAACGAAGAAGATGCTTGACGCTCGATTATTTGGCTATGTAAACTTGCAGATATCGATAATGTGATACCGATGTAGCTTTCGCCATATTATAAAGCCCCCACCAAGGTTTGCAAGTGTAAAGACAATTGCTTCGGAACTGTATCAAGTTTCTGTGTAGTGTGCTCGCAAATCCCTCGATTTTGCTTAGATTGACTTGTACGTCTCTAATAAATTCAAACGCGATGGAAATTATTATGCAAACTTGGATAAATCTATCTAGATATTTTCTCTCGCATTATAGGATATGAATAAGCCATTGGTTTGCATTATTTTAACACTGAACACATTATCAACTTCTTAAAAGACAACCTTTCCCATCTCATGAGAAAACTATAAATGCCTCTTAACTGCCAAATAACAGCGTTGACAATATTATTAAATAAGCTATTGATCCCCCATATGACAGAGAGAATGACAGAGAGAACTAGTGTGTGCAAAAGTTAATGGCAATGGAATGAAAGTTCACAAACATGTTTAGACTGGTTAATTATTGCAATAATTAGAAAGTGTTGAACCAGCTCACGTTATACAATATTATGGGACTTTTAAATCTGCAATGTCTATTTTAGTCATCAGGGATTTCCTTAATTCATTGTGCTGAACATGCTCTAGCGAGTCCCTCAGGTGGGTCAGGAACCTTGAACTCCTAGCACAAGTTAATTCTACAACTGTCCTATCAAGCAGTGAAAAAATATGCATAACAGCTTGGCCTTCCTGGTCCGTTAGAGAGTTACTGAGATGAAAAAGGTTGCAACTGCAACTAGTTTGTTCCCTTTCTAATATGTCCCCACTCTACCATGTCCCCACTGTACCAGTCCCCTCTCTACCATGTCCCCTCCCTACCATGTCCCCTATCTACCATGTCCCCACTCTACCATGTCCCCACTGTACCACTCCCCTCTCTAACATGTCCCCTCTCTACCATGTCCCCTATCTACCATGTCCCCAATCTACCATGTCCCCACTCTACCATGTCCCCACTGTACCACTCCCCTCTCTACCATGTC
>JACXGI010002476.1:57775-73134 GCA_016801175.1 Esox masquinongy | reverse complement strand
ATAGCGACCAGGGCGCACTGAAACTCGTTTGTGTGCTACATGATTGACAGCCTCATCTGATGGTTTATTCTCAATTGTCCAATCACAGTGTTCCAAGCATAAAACTCATAGTCCAATGTGGACAGCTCTATCAAATGGGTGAGGTCCCGCCCCATTGCATTTGGATGACGCACAACTTCACACCATCCAAATGAAATGTATATTTCATTTGGACGATGCATAAGTGTACACAATGCAAATGCAATGTGTATTTATTTATTTATATATTTAAGTATTTAATTATTTATATATTTATTTATTTATATAATTAAGTATTTAATTATTTATATATATATATTTATTTATTTATATATTTATTTATTTCATATTATGGCACATTTAGTCCTCCATTCACTGGTGTCATCATAATGGGATATGTAAAATATTATTTCAGTAAAATTTGAGCAGACAATGGTAAATTATAAAAAATGTAATGCTCACAGTTGTTTTTGTTACTGTCAGTGACAAGTCCAGTAATTGTATACTAAACAATTTTTTTTTACTGAACTTCTCTATACAGGGCGAGATCTCTTCTAAGAGGGATGACTTTGGGACTCCTCTATAACAAGCTGGATAGAGGCTGTGTGGTCACACAGAATTTCAAATGGCGTACATGGACAGCACACCGGACCAGCAAAGCAACCTTTTGGATATACAGATGAACTCCAAATTGCTTACAATTTAAAATAAATAAATGAATAAATATATACATATATATTTAAAAACATAAGGTTCAGATAGCAGTGGTGGTACAGTTGTTTGTAATAGTATTTGATTGTTTGTTTTTATTTGTTTGAATAAAATGTTTAAAATTGACAGATGTTTTTTATATGTCATTATATCTCTGTCCAAATGGTGCAGATATCTAGATTTAATTTTGAACAATTTCCATCTTAGTTTTATTGTATTTTGAACATACCCTCTCATTTTAAATTGTCATTAATTAATTCGTTTGAGGTGTTACATGTTTTAACTATTGTGAATCAGACTCTGCTTCATTTGACTACACCAAAACGTACTTGCTTAGTAAGTGTAACTACACTGTAACTACGTGGGAACAGACACCGCTTCAAATTACAGTGCTCTTTCAAAGTACTTACCCTGTAAGTGTTGTTGGTACAACAAGTTAAAGATGATGGACTTACTAGGAACTTACATGGTAAGTAAGGTAAGGTATAGGAAAGAATAAGCTACAACAGGATGATGGCGTGAAGGTATGTTATGGAGTATTAACTGAAAAAAAATGATAATTTACCACATTTATTTTCTTTTTATCAGGTGTTATTACGAAATAGACTCGTTTTAATGTGTATTTCCACCACAAACTAATGGATCTTATTTGTACCTACATTTGGAAACAACACAACATTTAGGAGATTTGCATAGTGAGCCAGGCACCTTTGGTTATCCACGTTAAAGTATGCCTTCTAATGTTAGAGTTTAATTGTCCTAAACAAAAGTAAAATCTGACACTCTTATTTGTTAAGTCTATCTGTTTCATTCGTCAGCTTCTCGCTTTCAACGCGACGAAATAATAGCCTACATTGGAGCGCTTATTGGAGAAAAAACGTTCATGTGGGCGCCTATTATGAGAAGCATTGGGGGCTGTAGGACACCTAACAGATAAGTGCCTTCTGTGGCTTGATTGGCAACACGCATCTATAATCAATTCATACATTTGTGATTGATGTCAACGCGGCTTTTGGTTTGGACCGATTGCCCAAAGCGTGTGTTGGCGGTGAAAAGTTGCGCAAAGCGGAGAAATGCGCATCATCTTTCTTTTCTCTTAAATCCTTAATTCTGCGAGCGAACTCGCAGTAAAATAATTAGTAAAGTCACATTTAAATTGTAAATTCATAAGCACGAATAAGAATGACAATTATATACTTTAAAAATTGCTTTTTTATCACCTGTCTGTTTACTAAGTAGTTTTGGAGTAGTATGGTTCTTCGTTCATATACAGTAAGTACACGTAACACCTACATTGTTCCTGCATAACTATCCATTCTTACCACGTACTTACATTCTTGTTACTATGTAGTTACGTGGGATCTACTCTGTAAGTAACAGGCTGTAATTTGAAGGGTTACCGAAATAAGCTTCCTTTGCTGTTTCGTCTCACAACTTGTGAGACAACAGGGTAATTATAGTTTCTTGAAATTCACTGCTGACATAGACACTATTTCTCAAATCGATTTACCTGTTAAACAGGATGCATATACATCGATCAGCCATAACATTATGACCACCTGCCTAATATTGTGTAGGTCCCCCTTTTGCCGCCAAAAAAACCCTGACCTGTCGAGGCATGGACTCCATTAGACCTCTGAAGGTGTGCTGTGGTATCTGGCACCAAGACGTTAGCAGCAGATCCTTTAAGTCCTGTAAGTTGCAAGGTGAGCCCTCCATGGATTGGACCTGTTTGTCCAGCACATCCCACAGTTGCTTGATTGGATTGAGATCTGGGGAATTTGGAGACCAAGTCAACACCTTGAACTCGTTGTTGTGTTCCTCAAAACATTCCTGAAACATTTTGCTCCATGGTCCAGTTCTGATGCTCACGTGCCCATTGTAGGTGCTTTTGGCAGTTGACAGGGGTCAGCATGGGCACCCTGACTGGTCTGCGGCTATGCAGCCCCACACGCAACAAACAGCGGTGCATAGTGTTCTGACCAGCATTAACTTTTTCAGCAATTTGCTCTTTTGGAGAGGACCACACAGGCCAGCCTTCGGTCCCCACGTGCATCAGTGAGCCTTGGCCGCCCCTGACCCTGTCACCGGTTCACTGTTTTTCCTTCCTCAGACCATTTTTATTAGGTACTGACCACTGCAGACCGGGAACACCCCACAAGGGCTGCAGTTTTGGAGATGCTCTGACCCACTCGTCTAGCCATCACAATTTTGCCCTTGTCAAAGTGGCTCAGATCCTTATGCTTGCCTGTTTTTCCTGCTTCTAACACATCGACTTTTAGGGCAGAATGTTCACTTGCTGCCTAATATACTCCACCCAATGACAGGTGCCATGATAATGAGATTATCAGTGTTATTCACTTCACCTGTCAGTGGTCATAATGTTATGGCTGGTTGGTGTACAATGTAATGCATGCATAGGATGTGTCAAAGTAACCAAACTAAATTGGGTAGAGAGACTAATTGATTAAATCTTATTGATATATGATTAATCAATCAATCAATCAAATTTACGTTATAAAGCCCTTTTTACATCAGCAGATGTCACAAACTGATTATAAAAATACCCAGCCTAAAACCCCAAAGAGCAAGCAACAACAAGAATTGAATGCACAGTGGCCAGTATAAAAATCCCTTGTAGGGTCGGAACCAAGGAAGAAGGGGATGGCCAGTACGCTTCTGGCTGTTTCCGGTGAAAATTATACATGTAAATTATTTGTTAGACCACATCAGTATATTTGAAGGTCTCTTATATAGGGAGTACCGTTGCTGGTATCCCAAAGATGTGCCATCCATAACCACTTCACTGAACACAATGAACATACAATACTCATTTAAGGACAGTATACAGAAAGTGTACAAAATGTAACATTAAGTGCATGTATTAAATTTACATACTTGATGTTGTCCTGGCAGATAGGACATTTGAGTCCAGCCACAAAATCAGCAGACAAAAGCCCTAGAAATCACATCACTGCATTTCTAAATTGCGGTATGTCATTTCTATTTCTTCTGTTGCTTTGTCTTTTAGATTTTGGCACTAGACCTGGAGGTAGTTGTACATATTTGTACTAGGACACAGAAAAATTAATGGATTGACAACATTAGACAGGATAGAGATTAATTAGAAATGTTCATGGAATCCACTGTTTATAGGTACGGCCATTAAAAATAATAACTTGGGAACTTGCCTTGAATTGAGGAAATGGTAAACATAGTCCCTGAGGACTTCATGGTGGACCATATGTGCCAATGTTGAGAATAAAGTCCTCTCCTCCATCATAGGTTGTGATTTTAAAGCAGACTGTGCATCTGAGTGTGTGGGCGTTGAGGCAGAAAATTAAAATGTAAAACCAAATTCATATGGATATCTTAAGTTACCAACTCCCAGTGCCTACCTCTCACTGTGTACACATGAAAACTTGTGTACAGGCACACGCCTTGAGCCTCCGGTTTGAACTCTGCCACAGGCACAGACACTGCCAAAATAGGGGTTTACATGGAGGACACCATTTGACTCACCAAATCTGTGGTGGAGCGGTCGCATATCGTTTCTGAAATCAAAAGTTCAATACAACACAAATCAGATTACACACACAGTCAGATACAGTTAGGTCCGGAATAGGACACTGACACACGTTTTGTTATTTTGGCTGTTTACCAAAATATATTCAGTAAAATAATGAATATGGGTTTAAAGTGCAGTTTCTCAGCTTTGATTTTTAGGGAATTCACATCCAAATTGGAGGAAGAGTTTAGGAATTACAGCTCTTTAATATGTAGCCCCCTCTTTTCAAGGGACCAGCAGTAATTGGATAATTGACTCAAAAACTGTTTCATGGACAGGTGTGGGCTATTCCTTTGTTATTTCTTCATCAATTAAGCAGGTAAAATTTCTGGAGTAGATTCCAGGTGTGGCATTCACATTTGGAAGCTGTTGCTGTGAACCCACAACATACGGTCAAAGGAGCTCTTACTGCAAGTGAAACAGGCCATCCTTAGGCTGCAAAAAAAAAAAATCCATCAGAGAGATAGCAGGAAAATTAGGAGTGGCCAAATCAACAGGTTGGTACATTCTGAGAAAAAAATAATACACTGGTGAGCTCTGCAACACAAAAAGGCCTGGACGTCCACGGAAGACAACAGTGGTGGATGATCGTAGGATCCTTTTCATGGTAAAGAAAAACCCCTTTACAACATCCAACCAAGTAAAGAACACTTTCCAGGAGGTAGGCATATCATTATCCAAGTCTACCATAAAGAGAGCACTTCACGTGAGCAAATACAGAGGGTTCACCACAAGGTGCAAACCATTTATAAGCCTCAAGAATAGAAAGGCCAGATTAGACTTTGCCAAAAAGCATCTAAAAAAGCCAGCCCAGTTCTGGAACAGCATTCTTTGGACTGATGAAACTAAGATCAACCTGTACCAGAATGATGGGAAGAAAAAAGTATGGAGAAGGCTTGGAACGGCTCATGATCCGAAGCACACCACATCATCTGTAAAACACGGTGGAGGCAGTGTGATGGCATGGGCATGCATGGCTTCCAATGGCACTGGGTCAATAGTGTTTATTGATGATGTGGCAGAAGAGAGAAGCAGCTGGATGAATTCTTAAGTGTATAGGTATATATTGTCTGCTCAGTTTCAGCCAAATTCAGCAAAGTTGATTGGATGGCGTTTCACTTTAAAGATGGACAATGACCCAAAACATACTGAGAAAGCACCCCAGGAGATTTCTGAGGCAAAGAAGTGGAATATTCTGCAATGGCCGAGTCAATCGCCTGATCTCAACCCGATCGAGTATGCATTTCACTTGCTAAAGACAAAACCTAAGGCAGAAAGACCCACAAACAAGCAACAACTGAAGACAACTGCAGTAAAGGCCTGGCAAAGCATCACAAAGGAGGAAACCCAGCGTTTGGTGATGTCCATGCGTTCCAGACTTCAAGCAGTCGTTGCCTGCAAAGGATTCTCGACAAAGAATTAAAAATTGAAAATTTTATTTGATTATGTTAATTTATCCAATTACATTTGAGCCCCTGAAATAAGGGGACTGTGTATAAAAAGGGTTGCAATTCCTAAATATTTCATATGATATTTTTGTTCAACCCCTTGAATTAAAGCTGAAGGTCTGCACTTCAATTGCATCTCAGTTGTTTCATGTCAAATCCATTGTGATGGCGTACAGAGCCAAAACTATGAAAATTGTGTCAGTGTCCAAATATTTCCAGACCTGAGTGTATATACTAAATCATATATAGTACATACTATTAGGGATGGGCACAGATAGTCGAATACCCGATGACACCAAATTTAACACACCTGCTGCCCATTCACACCTGAGACCTTGTAACACTAACGAGTCACATGACACAGGGGAGGGAAAATGGCTAATTGGGCCCAATTTGGACATTTTCACTTAGGGGTGTACTCACTTTTGTTGCCAGTAGTTTAGACATTAATGGCTGTGTGTTGTGTTATTTTGAGGGGACAGCAAATTTACACTGTAATACAAGCTGTACACTCACTACTTTATATTGTAGCAAAATG
Source organism: Esox masquinongy (assembly GCA_016801175.1). Classification (NCBI taxonomy): domain Eukaryota; kingdom Metazoa; phylum Chordata; class Actinopteri; order Esociformes; family Esocidae; genus Esox; species Esox masquinongy. The sequence continues at coordinate 66,851 of JACXGI010002476.1, read as the reverse complement.
TCATTTCTTAAATCAAATATTTACAAAAATGTGAGGGGAGTACCCACTTTTGTGGGATACTGTATAATACAGCATAGAATAAAATGAAATACATCACAGAATACATATGTTGCATATGTACATTGAGCGGGGAGATGACAGAACCCTGTGTGTGTAAGGAATGTAATTATCCGCAGTATGAGTAGAGCATTTTCACATGTTTAGTAGTTTTATTCCCAACAGATGTGGTTGAATGATGTTAAAGGCACTAGAGAAATCTACAAGCCTGGCATGTGCTTTTGGTTTTTCCAGATGGGAGTGTACGTATATAATTTTTTATATTACATTCAGATCAATGTATTATCTCTGTTGGGTCATGTCTGTTATAGCTGTGCTCTGTTAAATAAAACAGGATTGAACAGACTTAAAAAGCATACATTTGATAGCATGTGGAAGGGACCCATTTAGTTTCTGGGGTTGTTGTGTCAAAACGGTTAACATTTAACAAGGTAAAAACAAGACCAGACTTACCCATGTCCCCTCCGCTAAAAAGCATGTCCACTATATTGAGTTGAACTACATTAAATGCCCTGAAGTGTTCACAGTCCATTCTTGCAAAAATCTATGTTGATTACAAAATATAAGAATAAACACTTTTTGATTTTGTAATGTACATAAAAGAACAGACAACATTAATAACAGAGTGTAATACCATCAGAAGATGAGTTGACATGGTCAGAGAGTGCTAAGATGTGCCTCCTTTGGTGGTCATCACGTCCACATGTAAAGCCTTTTGCAGCCCTCGCGAAACTTCATATTCCGACTACTGATAATAAAGTCCTCATTCTTAAAACAAAACAAATACATGTTATACACACAACTAGAAGAAATAAGGACACGCATTAATATATTTTTAGAATATATTCTGTAAACAAACATGGTACTCACATTGAGACGTTTCAATATGTTAAATGTGGGAATGAGTAAAGCCTCATCCAACAACACATTTTCGGTCTCTATTTCGGGGGTGGGGGTCAGCAGAGTGGCAGCTGAAATTGTCAGGTATCGTCTTGATCTGCAACAACCAGGAGGACTTTGGATAGGGACAGCAACGGGTCTTTCAAGCCTAGTACTCCGCAGGCGTGGGCCAGGACCTCATGTCCTAAGTTTAAAACGGAAGGAGACAGGGAAAATTTAGAAAATGCATTCCTTAGATCTACAAGGATTTATAGTGGAGAAGGAGAACTGACCCTACTCCCCCAACACAATTATATAGCAGCGTAAGACCTTGGGGATGAGACACAAAGAGAACCACATACTCTTAGTGGTTCTTAAAATATAACATCACCTTAAATAATCAGCAATTTAGCTACCTAGCTATCGTTAGCTTAATGGATTGTGTCATGAACAGAACTTGTATCGCATTCTCGCATTCATGCTTTGCTTTATTATTATATGTGTACTTTCACTGTTGCACATCACCTAGCTAAATAGTGTTATGGAAATCATTGAACTGATGTTTAAATTATTGAACTGATGTACAAATTATTGAACTGATGTATTACTAGATTACCATCACAATAGCTATCTAGATATTTATCCATACCGATTTCTAATGACATATTGTTGTCCATGTCAGTCATCCAGTGTCACGATTAACAAAACAAGCTAGCTAGCTAGCTAAATACACAAAAGAGAAAACCAATCAGAGAAGAGCTATAATGCTTACACGTCACATACACATGCCCATATATGGTACTGCCTTGGCAGCCATATTGAATTTTCTATCTGGTGATGTCCCTGTAACCGGGACCACGTTATACCTCAACTCAAACGTCAATTGGTGTAGGCATTTGGCGGTCCTAGTGTTAATGACCTCTTCCTCCTCATTGTCAGATTTCCATCTTAGGCACAACGACTGATAGCTGTATGCAAGATCTCTGATACTCTCTTGTACTCGATTTCTGACCCTGTTTGCTAGTTCATTCGTATAGTCCTTAGGCAAGAAGGCTGATGAAAACCTGGTCTGGAAATAAACAATAAACAGGCTCAAGGGTGCTCCTCGGCCGACCTGTCTGCTCTAGACACTGGTAATCTGCTCTTTCTATTGCCTCAATAATAGTCTCCCTCCAAAGGGTTCTTTGTGACCGTCTTGCTGTTGACGTTTGCTTCCCGTAGCGTTTCACCTCCCTCCTCCTGCGTGTGGCCAGCTTCCTGCTTATAAAGGCAATCAGTGGGGACAACAGGTGTTCATATTCTGCCTCCATCAGAGCACCCACGATACCCGCCCCGGACAGCAGGTGTCTCCCTCGCCCACGGAGTTCAGGCGGGTTACTCGGGCACCCCGGTGGATCCACCACACCGGTAAAATGTTCTACTTTTACAGCCCATGGGTGTTTAGATCACCTCACAAAACATGAAAAACAAAGGTATGCAAACAAACTGCAAGTCTTATGGAGAATCCTTCCCCTTATGCACACTGCTACCAAAATGAAAGCATACAAAAGTACAGACAGCAATCTGTACATTCGATCAGGGTGGAACATTAATGCAATTGTTTGGGAGGTGGAGAAGAAATTCTTTATTGTCAAAGCGAAGTTGAGTGCTAATTTACCTAAATTACCATTGATTCTATGGGTGGTCAGTGTAGCGTAAAGCCAGAGTAACACTGGAACTTGTGACAAATGTACCGGTAATAATATACACGTTTTCCCAAAAGCACTCACATCTGCTTGATCAGTCTATTACTCCAACCTGATTGAGGTGAATAAAAACAATCCAAAATGTATTTTTGATACAGTTGCAAAGTTAATGAAGAAGCAATGCTCAACAAGTAAAGTGGGTCTTCACTTCAGCAGTGATAAATACTTGAACATTTTAGAAAACCATTAGAAAACAAATTACAGACCTTAAATGGGTATAGTCCTCAAAAACTCAGTTGTCCTGAGAATGCACAGAACTTCCCTGACCCGATGTAAATGGGGACACTTGAATTTTTTGATCCTGTATCACTCAACACGTTCACTAAATTAGTAGAGTTCTAAACCCACCAATTGTTAACTAGACCCCGATTCCAACAAAACTACTTATGGAGCTACTTCCTGTGCTTGGTCAGCCGATGTTGAACATAATTTATTGCTCCTTATCCTCCAGATGTGTACCAAACTCACTAAAAATAGCAGAAATAAAAACTCTTCTGAAAAAATCAAATCTGGATCTGGATATATTAAATAATTACAGGCCAGTATCGAACCTCCCGTTCCTCTCAAAAATCTTAGAAAAATCTGTTTCCCAACAACTAAATTCCTTCCCGGAGGCAAAAATAACATTTTTGAAATGCTCCAGTCCGGTTTCAGACCCTATCATAGCACTGAGACTGCACTTGTGAAGGTGATAAATGACCTTCTAAAGGCTTCAGACAAAGGTTCCGCTTCTGTCCTGTTGCTTCTTGATCTTAGTGCTGCTGTTTGACACCATTGATCACTCCCTTTTCTTGGAGAGATTGGAAACCCATATTGGGCAACATGGACACGTTTTAGCCTGGGTTAAATCTTATTTATCTGAAAGATATCAGTTTGTATGTGTGGATGGCATGTCCTCTGACAAATCAAAGGATGTTTTGGTGTTCTTCAAGGCTCGGTTTTAGGACCAGTATTGTTTTCACTATGTATGCTGCCGGAGAACAAAGAGTTTTGTTGGCAGATCTCACAGTGAACCTAGATGGTTGTATGGTCGTATCCCAAAAACCTGTGAGAAACCTCGGTGTTACCCTCAAATCTCATCTCTCCTTTGATGAACATATAAAATATATTTCAAGAGCTGCTTTTTTCCATCTTTGGACCATTGCAAAAATCAGAAAACTTTTATCAAAAACTGATGCAGAAAAACTAATCCATGCTTTTATTACTTCAAGACTAGATTATTGCAATGCCCTTCTCTGGTTACCCGAATAAATCAATAAATAAACTTCAATTAATGCTGAACAAAGCTGCTAGCATCTTAACTAGAACGAAAAAACGTGGACACATTACTCCAGGATTGGCCTCTCTACACTGGCTGCCTGTTAAGGTTAGGGCTGATTTTAATGTTTTATTGTTAACCTATAAGGCATTACATGGACTTGGTACTACTTACCTCACTGAATTGGTCCAGCCATACATACCTACACGTAACCTACATTCGCAAGATGAAGGCCTTCTAATTGTACTTACAATTTCTAAAAAAAAAAAAAAAACAGCTGGAGTCAGGGCTTTCTCTCATAGAGCTCCACCACTGTGGAATGATCTGCCAATTAAGGCTGATCGCAGACTCAGTGCAAAGTGTCTACTAAAGACTCGAAGTCAACTCCATCACAGAATACGTACCGGACAAAAACCTGGTGTTTGCCGACGCCTTGTCTAGACACCCAAAAACAGAGACAGATGACTCTGGATTGGAGGCTGAGGTTCAGGAGTATGTGACTTCCATTGAGGAAACAGAGAGATCACTCCTCAGTCACTGATCGACTCAAAGCAGACTGAAAATGATAACTCCCTTCAGCTTGTCATGGAATACACAAGGACGGAATGGCCGGTTTACGCCAAGGATGTGGCTAGACCAGCACTAGAGTACTTTCCAGAAAAAGGATCTTTGGCATAAGGTAATTGACTCCTAAAGAGAGGCAACCAGATATTCATTCCACTCAGTATGAAAAGGAACATGCTTGAGAGCATCCAGCAAGGACACCAGGTCCTGAATAAATGCAGACAGAGATAGAGACCCTATCTGGTGGCCTCAGCAAAGTAGTGAGACAAAGAGTGCTGACATGTTCACACTGCAATGAACAAAAGCCTAGCCAGCACTGAGAACCGCTCATCACGATGCCACTGCCCGAGCTTTCTTGGCAGAAGGTGGCAGCAGACTTATGTGAGCACAAAGGAAAAACATATTTAGTCGTCATAGACTATTACTATCGGTGGCTTGAGATAATGAATCTCACTACAACATCTAGTGAAGCAGTCATTCAAAAGCTATGGAGCATTTTTGCGAGATTTGGCATTTCAGACAAAATGATCACGGATAATGGACCACAGTTCCAGTCCCAACAGCTTGCAGAATTTGCAGCAGAGTATGACTTCAGACACACAACATCAAGTCCATAATATCCCCAAGCTAACAGTATGGCAGAACGGGCAGTTAAGACAGCTAAAGACATCAAAAAAGCAGAAATATCCACTATTAACACTGCTCAGCTAGAGCTATATTGCCACTGGACCAACACAAGAGCAAAGGACACAGCAAAAAGTACTCAACCAGACCACTTTCTGCTTTGCAGATAGGAGACAGGGTGCTTTGAAGACTGATGGAGAGAAGGAATGGAGAACAACTGGAGTCATAAAGAACTCGGCGGCCATACCAAGATCATTTATTATCAAAACTTCACAGAGAGACCTAATGAGACGGAACGGCAGACACTTACAGTTGATCAACACCAAGAGCAACACAGGGGAAACACCGGTAAACATGGGAACTACCGGCAAACCCCCCTGGGCCAAATACCAGCCCTGCAAGACCTGGTCTAGAACACGTCAGATCTGGTTCCAGATGGAACTGTGGTGACCCATTCCGGCCACACTGTGAAATCCACTAAAAGACTTAGTTATAACATGGGAAGGCATGCCAATGGGTTAGTTCAATAAAGTTGACTAACTAAGGAGCTGTCTGTCCCAACATGAATTAACTTGTATTCAACACTACCTGCTAAATTTCACATTGGCATGACTCCCTCGTTTACTGACCGCAGTTCAGTCCTATAGCTCAAGGGTTACACCAGTGTGCTCTTTCCTAGCACAACAAAATCAAGGATCCTTCCAACAGGATAATGCACTCACCAGAAAACAACCCAGTAGGCTCTTTAGAACAAGATGGACTTTAGTAGCATGAATGTACTGCCAAAGCAACAGCAAGATTTCATCTCGTCAGCATGGACCAACATCTTTGTGAAACTTTTTTGACACCTTGGATAAGCTATGCCCAGAAGAATTCAAGCTGTTCTTGAGGGAGAGTTGGGCCAACCCAGTACTAGATAGACATAGCTAAAAAAAAAACTTAAAGGAAACTTAAAGGAAATGTATCAAAATGATCATGGATCAATATAGTAAGACTGAGATCCTAAATCACTCACTTTTAATCATTAACTCTTACTGGAGTGTCTGAAATGTTGCGCTGCCAGTTGGTGATTGTCAGCTCTTGTGTGCGAAGAAGGAGGAGCGGACTGCGGAGTCGTTCTGTACGAACATTTATTGAGCTGCACTGTGCTCGTAGATGCGAGACAATAACACACAAAGACATAGGGAGCAGAGGGAACATATATATACTAGGGGGAATGACTGGATGATGATCAGGTGCGCTAAACGAGACAACAGGTGTGATGAGTTGATGAAATGGGCGGTGGCGTCAGAAGGCCGGCGACGTGGAGCGTTGAAGCCTGCCTCCTGCAGGGGAAGCACTGGAAGCAGATGGCGCAGGTGTCACAGTACCCCCCCCCCGACGCTAGAGCCGCGCGACGACACCGACCCCGGGGCCGACCCGGAGGGCGCGGAGCAGGACGATCCGGGCGACGGTGATGGAAGTCGCGGAGAAGGGCGGGAGCAAAAACGTCCCGCACCGGAACCCAGTTCCGCTCCTCCGGGCCATACCCCTCCCACTCCACGAGGTACTGGAGGCCCCCGGCCCGGCGTCTTGAGTCGATGATGGAGCGGACGGAGTACGCCGGGGCCCCCTCGATGTCAGGGGGGGGGACCTCCCGAACCTCACACCCCTGGAGGGGACCAGCCACCACCGGTCTGGGGAGAGACACATGAAATGAGGGGTTAATAAGGTAGTCAGGAGGGAGACGCAACCGATATGTTACCTCGTTGACTCTCCTCAGGACTTTAAAGGGACCCACAAACCGCGGGCTCAGCTTCCGGCAGGGCAGGCGGAGGGGCAGGTCCTTCGTTGAGAGCCAGACACGGTCGCCCGGACGATACACCGGGGCTTCCCTGCGGTGGCGATCCGCATAGGTTTTCTGCCGGCAGACAGCGAGTCTGAGGCGAGCCTGCACTGCCTCCCATGTGCCCGCTGCCCGCCGGAACCAATCGTGCACCGCAGGGGTACCGGTCTGGCCCGGGGTCCAGGGTGCCAGAACCAGCTGGTAGCCCAGAACGCACTGAAACGGGGATATCCCTGTGGAGGAGTGGTAATGGGAGTTCAGGGCATACTCCACCCACGGCAGGAACTCCGCCCACTCCGCCCCCGGCCGGTCCTGGCAGTAGGACCGAAGGAGCCTGCCCACGTCCTGATTCACACGTTCCACCTGCCTGTTGGACTGGGGGTGGTAGCCCAAGGTTAGGCTGACCGAGACCCCCAGGCGCTGCATAAAAGCCTTCCAAACCCTGGAGGTGAATTGGGGGCCCCGGTCTGACACTATATCCTCGGGCACCCCATAGTGCCGGAAGACATGAGTAAAAAAGAGCCTCGGTGGTCTGTAGGGCCGTGGGAAGACCGGGCAGAGGCAAGAGGCGACAGGACTTGGAAAACTGGTCCACAACGACCAGGATAGTGGTATGGCCCTGTGAAGGGGGGAGATCCGTTAGAAAATCAACCGACAGGTGGGTCCATGGTCGTTGTGGAATTGGTAAGGGGTGCAACTTACCCATAGGCAGGTGTCGGGGTGCCTTACTCTGGGCGCACACCGAGCAGGAGGAGACGTACACCCTCACGTCCTTAGCCAAGGTAGGCCACCAGTACTTACCGGCCAGGGCCCGCATGGTCTGCCCGATGCCAGGATGACCGGAGGAGGGAGAGGTGTGGGCCCAGTAGATGAGCCGGTCACGGACAGACATCAGCACATACGTGCAGCCCTCAGGGCATGCGGGCGGAGAGGGCTCGTCACGCTGCGCACGAACGATGTCCGCGTCCAATTCCCACACAACCGGCGCCACGATACATGACGCCGGCAGTACGGGAGCGTCATCCACTGGCCATTCCTCTGTGTCATGCTGGCGAGACAGCGCGTCGGCCCTGACGTTTTTGCTTCCCGGCCTGTAAGTGAGGGTGAAAACAAACCGGGAGAAGAACATAGCCCACCTGGCCTGGCGAGGGGTCAGCCTCCTCGCTGCCCGCATGTACTCCAGGTCACGGTGGTCAGTCCAGATGAGGATAGGGTGCTTGGCCCCCTCTAACCAGTGCCGCCACGCCGACAGGGCTCTAACCACGGCCAACAGCTCACGATCACCCACATTGTAATTACCCTCCGCCGCGTTGAGCTTCTGGGAGAAGAAGGCACAGGGACGGAGCGTGTTACGACTCCCCGGGCCGAGCCCACAGTCGGACGCGTCCACCTCCACGATGAACTGGAGCGACGGGTCGGGATGGGCCAGGACCGGAGCGGTGGTGAAACGATGTTTCAGTTCCACAAACGCCCGCTCCGCCTCCGCGGTCCAACGCAACCGGGTCGCCCCTCCCTTCAGAAGGGAGGTGATCGGAGCTGCAACCTGGCTAAAGCCCCGGATAAACCTCCGATAGTAATTTGCAAAGCCTAAAAATCGTTGCACTCCCTTCACCGTGGTTGGAGTCAGCCAATTACGCACGGCATCAATGTGATGCTCCTGCATGGCCACACCCGGGCGAGAGAAACGGTACCCCAGGAAGGACACGGACGACTGGAAAAACAGACACTTCTCGGCCTTCACGTACAGGTCATGCTCCAACAATCTAGCAAGCACTCTACGCACCAACGAGACATGCTCCACGCGGGTAGCCGTGTAAATCAAGATGTCGTCAATATACACCACTACCCCTTCGCACAACATGTCCCTGAAAACGTTGTTGATAAAAGATTGAAAGACTGCTGGAGCATTCATCAAACCGTACGGAATCACCAAATATTCATAATGGCCAGAGGTGGTACTGAAGGCTGTTTTCCATTCGTCCCCTTCCCGGATACGCACCAGGTTATAGGCACTCCTGAGGTCCAATTTTGTAAAAAAGCGGGCCCCGTGCATCCTCTCGACCTCCGCAGAGATTAAGGGAAGAGGATAGCTGAACGGGATGGTGATCTTGTTCAGCGCTTTGT
>JACXGI010002476.1:0-57675 GCA_016801175.1 Esox masquinongy | reverse complement strand
AATCCTCTCGACCTCCGCAGAGATTAAGGGAAGAGGATAGCTGAACGGGATGGTGATCTTGTTCAGCGCCCTGTAATCGATGCACGGGCGCAAACCACCGTCCTTCTTTTTCACAAAAAAGTGACTTGGAGGGCCTAATGTATCCCTGTCCTAACGCTTCCTCAACATACGCGGACATCGCCGCCGTCTCGGTGCGGGACAGTGGATACACGCGACTCTTAGGGAGTGCGGCCCCTTCTATGAGGTTTATCGTGCAATCCCCCGGCCTATGAGGCGGTAATACAGTAGCCTTAGCCTTGGAAAAGACCTGGGCCAAGTCCCTGTATTCAGGAGGAATTGGCACGGCGGGAGCACTGTCCGGACTTTCCACCGTGGTCGAACCCACGGAAACACCCAAACACCTACCTTGGCACTTCCGCGACCACCCCGAAAGGACCTGACTAGACCAGGAAATGATGGGGTCATGGAGAGACAGCCAGGGGAAACCCAAAACTACAGGGAACGTGGGGGAATCAATAACGTGAAACAAAAGGGTTTAGCGGTGTTGGTTGCAGGTGACCATAAGGAGCGGGATAGTACACTCACTAACAAAGCCCGACCCTAGTGGCCGGTTATCCAACGCTCTCACTGGCAGGGGGCTGGTGAGGACCTGAAGGGGAATATGTGCGCGTAATGCAAAAGCCCTGTTGATGAAATTCCCAGCAGCGCCTGAATCTACCAGCGCCTTACACTGGGAAAGCAACGGGAACCCGGGGAACTCAACAGGGACGGTGCAGAGAGTGAGTGGAAAGGCGAACGGTGAATGGGCATGAGCTATCTGGGGTGATGTGGAAGCGCCGTGCCTGTCACCTCTGGAGCCGAAGGAGGAGGTGTAGCGCGGAGCAGCGGCCCTGCCCCAACGCTTAGCTGAACCCCTCTGATCTCCTCCTCCTTGCCCTCTGCCCGGGAGTGCAGCCGTCCCCAGGTCCATAGGGACGGCGGTGTCCAGGTGGTGGGGTGGAACAGTCGGGTTGTCGCCAGGACATCCTCGGGCTGCCAGCATGTTGTCGAGACGGATCGAAGTCTCCACCAGTTGTTCAAACGAGAGATTCACGTCCCGACACGCCAGCTCCCTTCGGACGTCCTCCCGAAGGCTACAGCGACAGTGGTCGAAAAGGGCCCGGTCGTTCCACCCAGAACCTGCTGCCAGGGTTCGGAACTCCAGTGCGAACTCCTGCGCCGATCTCGTCCTCTGCCGTAGGTGGAACAGCCGTTTGCCCACCTCTCTTCCTTCGTGAGGATGGTCGAACACGACCTGGAAGCGGCGGACGAACTCGGCGTAGCTGCCCCGGACAGGCGGGAGACGAGCGAGGAGATCTTCTGGGCGTCAGTCGGCGCAGGATGAATCGCCTGGAGCGCGATGTCTACTTGCAGGAGAAAACCCTGACAGCAGTCCGCCGCCCCGTCATAGTCCCGAGGAAGCGGAATGTGCATCGCCCCCACTCCAGTGGATGTAGGCTGGGGAGGCGGTGATACGACCGGTGCTGCGGGAGTGGACTGGGCCAACTCTAGGCGCCGAACAGCTTGTAGAACGCCGTCCATCGCGACGCCTAGGTTGGCCAGCATGGTGGAGTGTTCCTTAACAGCCTCCGCAACACCGGTCTCTTTCACGACTCCTTCCGCCATTCTTTTCCTCTTCAGTTGGTGTGTTATTCTGTCAGCTCTTGTGTGCGAAGAAGGAGGAGCGGACTGCGGAGTCGTTCTGTACGATGTGAACATTTATTGAGCTGCACTGTGCTCGTAGATGCGAGACAATAACACACAAAGACAAAGGGAGCAGAGGGAACATATATATACTAGGGGGAATGACTGGATGATGATCAGGTGCGCTAAACGAGACAACAGGTGTGATGAGTTGGGCAGTGGATGGGCGGTGGTGTCAGAAGGCCGGTGACGTGGAGCGCTGAAGCCTGCCTCCTGCAGGGGGAGCACTGGAAGCAGATGGCGCAGGTGTCAGTGTGATGGGATGCACAACCCACGCGCTCCGAAGCTTGCTTCGAAATCAACCCAGTTCAAACGAGGCTAAAGGGCCAGTGCTTGTGTCCAAGTCATGCTACCACGTGATTGATGACGTCAGAAGCTTTGTTTAATCATGTGATTTTTCCAAAGCCTCATGTAAAATGCAGACTTCAATGGTTGTTCTATGCCTGACACTTTCAAACACCAACATCTACTTGTCACCTTATTTGATAATTTAGGTAACAAATGTCAGAATTTTCACTCCAGCGATGATGCATATAGCAGTAAACAGTAGTGGTGTAAGATTCCGGGGTGGAGTTTGGCAAACTTTTTTTTATTTTAAACGATACTGTTTATTTTTGTTCATATCATTTGTTTTATTTAGTGTACAGCTCCAGAAAAAATTAAGAGACCACTGCACCTTTTTCTTTCCTTTCCAAAACAGTTGAAAAGGAAAGTTTTGAGTGAGGAACAGAAGCGTTCAATTTGGAGTGTTCTCTTAATTTTAACCCTTCTGTTCCTCACTCAAAATCTTCCTTTTTTGACTTTTTTGGAAAGGAAAGAAAAAGGTGCAGTGTTCTCTTAATTTTTTCCGGAGCTGTATCTTCTGACACTCTTGCTTTTATAATCCAAAAGATGATGCACAGTTTAAAAAATCTAGCTGGAAAGGCAAAAAGGATGTGGTATATAAACCTTGCAGTTAAATTCCCCTCTGCAAAATGCACACCTAATTACTGCACCACAAAATCTTGTCGGATGTTATGGAAGACGTCTATATAAACATTAAATGTTATATTTGTTCCCGACCAGCAGGTGTCACCACTGTGGAGTGAGTTCAAAATCTTGAGAATGAACCGTTTTTCAGCCCAATTTGACGAAAGTCTCAAATGCTTCAGAAAGCCTTAACTTCCCATTACTATTCCCAATTGAGGTGAGCGTGTGACAGCCATCTTAATATAATCAGCTGGGGCTTTCAGGTGAATCAGTGGTTATATTGGAAGGGCACATTCTACTTGACAGTAATTTGCTCTGCCACTTGGCAATTTACTCCACAATATTGACAACAATATGGTCCTATTCCACATTCACATGAAATTTGGGCTATTACTGTGTTTGCTTATGACAAAAGAGGCATTTCATCACCATGGAACTGAAAAGCTTACCTAACAAGATGTTGGGAAAGACCTCATCTGATGCTCTCACTTACAGGTTTCCTCCACGTGTTAGTCTGGGAAACACTTAAGTGGGCTCATAAATTATGATGCATCTGGTACGATCATTACAATAGTTTAGTTACGTACAAACTGGAAAATTGGGCCCTGGTTAGAATTTTTGTATCAATTTCTCTATTAAATTCCGATTTCAGTGTTTTCTGACAAGGCTAAACTGTACACAGACACGGGAGACAATGAAGTCCAGCTCAGGTGTTAAAGTCTATACACTTTAACATTTGAATTAAATCAACCATCTCAGATGAATCAGAATTGCCTTTATTTGCTGTAAAGATCCAATAACTGCACTCTGAGATTAGATTTAACCTAACCTGCTTTCGTTATTGAATCCAAAACTAGAACTTATTCATTGTGTTGCTTTAAATAAGAGAGCATGGTTTTGTTTAGTTGCTCGTTGGTTCATGTGTGTCACAGGCAATTTGTCTGTCTCTATTATGCATTTTTTGACACAACTTGGGTGGATGATGTATCTTACTGTTGAGAACCAGCATTTTCAAAATTACGTTGACTGGCACATGCACAGACCTAAAAAGTCCATGAACATGTGCTTACATAGTTGTATATAGAACATTTGCTGGCCAAACATGGCTGTTGCATAGGTCTGTGTTCAAAGTAGCTGTAACTGCTTCCAAATCTGATCTGGTGGTCCTCCATCCACACCTTGATTGACCTGGCTGTGTGGCATGGAGCATTGTCCTGCTGGAAAAACCAATTCTCAGAGTTGGGGAACATTGTCAGAGCAGAAGGAAGCAAGTGTTCTTCCAGGATAATCTTGTACTTGGCTTGATTCATGCGTCCTTCACAAAGACAAATCTGTCCGATTCCAGCCTTGCTGAAGCATCCCCAGATCATCACAGATCCTCCACCAAATTTCACAGTGGGTGCGAGACACTGTGGCTTGTAGGCCTCTCCAGGTCTCCATCTAACCATTAGACGACCAGGTGTTTGATTCGTCAGAGAAGATGACCTTACTCCATTCCTCTACGGTCTAATCCTTATGGTCTTTTGCAAACTTCACCCTGGCTCTTCTTTGCCTCTCATTGATGAAAGGCTTTTTTCTAGCTTTGCACGACTTCAGCCCTGTCCCTAGGAGCCTGTTTCGAACCGTCCTCGCCGTGCACTTCACCCCAGCTGCTGTTTGCTATTCTTTTTGTAGGTCACTTGATGTCATCCTACGGTTGTTGAGTGACATTCGAATGAGTTGACGGTCATCTCGGTCAGTGGACAGTCGTTTTCACCCTCTGCCAGTCTGTAGCCTTGTTGTTCCCAATGTCTGTTGCTTGACCTTGTTCTTATGAACCACCATCTTTGAAATTTTCAGGATGGAAGCAACCTGACGCTCATTGTATCCCTCTGCCAGTAAAGCCAGAATTGAACCCTTCTTTTCCTCACTCAAAGCTTTTCTTTTCAACTCTTTTGTCATGCTGAATAGTTATTCTTTTATTCAAATTACCTTTGAGGTACTACTTGCACTGTCTTTGCCATCCAGCTGGCCCTATTGCAAGAAGATAGTGATGACCACAGCAGTGATTTTTATACTTTTCCTCGTTAAATTAGATTTGGTTTAAGTAATCACCTAATCAGTACCACATCAAGTAAAATGAGGTGTGCCTGTGTTGGAATTTAACAGACACTGGAATGGAATGGCTGCCATACATGTAGAGATGCCAATTTAAGAAAAATTAGGAGTGGTCTCTTAATTTTTGCCAGAGCTGTATATTTGAAATAACAAAAACATTGCGGTTACAGGTCAAAAGTAAGCCTCCATAGAGCATGGGAGAAATAATTTTGTTTTGACTCTTGTTCTTGTAATTCACCTGTCTTCCACATGGGGTACAAAAACGTGTTTCCCTGTAAATATCAGATATTTATTTTGTTGTTTTGTAGGGACTAGAGACAGGGGCTTCTGGTAATTACAGCGATGTTGGGGAGTATTGGAATGACCTGTTCTGTGCAAACCATGGGAGACCCTGAACCTGCAAAATCAAGGTTCATGACAAACCTTAACTGAATCAGCACATCCATACTTCGATAGCTTGCAGAAGGAAAGTGAAAGTACATATTTTTATACTCGGTGTTCGCAGCACTCTTAGCCCTGTTTATACCTGGTTCTACCATACATTCTTTGTCATGATCTGGACCACATTCTGATTGAGCCCAAAATTTTTAGACAGGTGTTGATAATCTAAAGACTCTTGTGATCCCATTGTGGTCAGATCTTGTGTAAACGGACAGAATCCGGACTAGATCAGGTTGAAGAACGCATGTTCAAGGAAGGTATAAACATGCCTTTATGAAAGATGTGTTAAGCAAACCAATTGTGTTATTTGTTACAAGACACATGGAGGCAGTGGCGTAGGTTTCAGTATACACGAGTGGGACCATTCCCCCCCACTTTCTGAAAAGTCACCCACACTTTTTATCAACAGAACTCCATTATAAGAGAGGCTCAAACTCTGTGCTTTAGAACGGTGCGGAGGCAGGATGGTAAGCAATTGTGAAATTCAAAATTCAGACTGCCTTTTTGACCACACGTAGGCACTTTGTTGCTGGAAAGTTCATGGGCATGGTGCTGGTTACTAGAGTAGAGCATAGGTCTTCAACCCTCTCCTGGGGACCCCCATTCCATCTATTAAATGTATCCCAGAGCTAGCACACCTGAATCAACTGATTAACTAATTAACAAGCCCTTACCTGTTGAATCAGGTGAGCTAGTTCAGGGCTAAAACTAAACTGTGAGATGGCTAGGGGGGTCCCCAGGAGAGGGTTGAAGACCTATGGAGTAGAGGCTACCATTGCTACTTACAGCTGTGATCTCTGGCTCATGAAAGTTCAGTAATCTAGCTCAGCGGTTCCCAACCAGGGGTACTAGGACCCCTGGGGGTACTTGGCCTCTCCCCAGGGGGTACTTGAAAACACTCATGACACCATAGGCTTACTAGTGAAATTAACATGAGGGGGTACTTCAGGGGTATTCCAAGCAGTGCACAATCTTTTGGGGGGTACAGTAACTGAAAAGGTTGGGGGCCACTGATCTAGCTGACATTACCTCTAGCTAACTACCTCCCATAACATATGAATGAGGGAGATAATTAGCTAATCTATCAACAAGTTTTTTTTTCAACCGGCAACCATTAGGTGTGTTTAGGCTAACGTTATATATTAATGATAGTTGCAAAATATGTATTAGCTTGCTAGCTAACGTTTTGGCTCGCTAGCTAGAAAACAATCTAACAACACATTAACACTATGTTCACCCCACTCACAGCTAGTAGCGAGATGTCACCAGCCAAGAAGAGAGTTAAGTTAGACCTATGGGCGTTTTTTCTATGCAAAGACAACTTGAGTGCTACAGCTAGCTAGCTATGAGATATTAGAAAATATATCTAGCTAACTAACTAGCTTAGAGGAAAGGTTTGCTATTTTTGATCCTGGGGCCTTTTTCCGGATTATCTTGCCTAATGCTGGACTGTGGAGACATTATTTTTTGGAATTAATACAGTTTTGAGAGTTTACGATTTTTTAAAGGAAGCCTCTCCCGGCCAAAATGAAAGTGAACGGGGAAACGGATATAGCGTTCGAAATTATATGATACATTTGGTTTTCCAAAATGGGAAGGTCAGGGTATATTGATATAGGTCTCCGTATGTTCTTTGAAAACAATTTGTGTCAAAACGAGCATTGTATCAATGGTTATGTTCTACATGAAACCAAATGATTTTTTTTCTAAATAATATCTCACAATATCTGTAAACTTCTGCACTCGAGCTAACAGCGGAAGAGATGTTGTGTCCACCAGTGCACATACACCATATGGCCAAAAGTATGTGGACCCTCGACCATCACACCTACAGCTCCGGAAAAAATTAAGAGACCACTGCACTTTTTCTTTCCTTTCCAAAAAAGTTGAAAAGGAAAGTTTTGAGTGAGGAACAGAAGCGTTCAATTTGCAGTGGTCTCTTAATTTTAACCCTTCTGTTCCTCACTCAAAACCTTCCTTTTCGACATTTTTGGAAAGGAAAGAAAAAGGTGCAGTGGTCTCTTAATTTTTTCCGGAGCTGTATATGAGCTTGTTGGACATCCCATTCCAAAACCATGGGGATTCACAAAAAATATTTGTCCCCCACACATTTGAAATCAAACCTACGCGCCTGCATGGAGGTGTTAAAATGTAATTCAACATATTGTGCTCGCTAAGCTGGTTCCTATGCTCAGGATCCTGGGACTTAACACCTCCCTTTGCAATTGGATCCTGGACTTCCTTACGGGCAGACCCCAGGAGGTGAGAATGGGCAACCTCACCTCCTCTGCACCGACCCTGAGCACCGGAGCCTCCCAGGGCTGCGTACTCAGCCCCTCCTGTACTCTCTGTTCACGCACGACTGCGTGGCCACACACAGCTCCAACACCATCCTTACATTCACAGACGACACTACCATCCTGGGTCTCATCTTCAACAATGATGAGACCACTTACAGAGAGGAGGTAAAGAACCCGGCTACATAGTGTCAGGACAACAAACTTTCAACGTCTGCACGACCAAGGAGATGATCGTGGACTTCAGGAAGCAGCAAAGGGAGGGTCATGCCCCCAAACTCATCAATGGAGCTGAAATGGAGAGAGACTCCGAATTCAAGTTTCTCGTGTGTTCATCAAAGATGACCTCACTTGGTCCAGGCAAGCGAACTCGGCAGTGAAAACTGCCCAAAAACGACTATACTTCCTGAGGAGACTCAGTTTGGTATGTCTGTAAAAACTCTCACCAACTTCTACAGGTGCACCATTGAGAGCATCCTCTCAGGCTGCATTACTGCCTGGTACGGCAGCTGCTCCGCTGCTGATCTCATGTCCCTCCAGAGGGTGGTTGCCATCTCCCCTTTGTGCAAGGCATCTACCATACACGATGCCTTAGGAAAGAAGAGAACATCATCAAAGACAACAGCCAACCAGGCTATGGTCTGTTCACATTGCTGCTGTCTGGTCGACACTACAGAAACATCAGGCACGCACTTCCAGACTCACAATTTTTTCCCCCAGGCCTTAGGGCTTCTCAACCAGCAACACTGATCCTACTGATCACACACGAACATTCCAGATGCTCTGATGTCTTCCCTTATACATTCAATGTACACTAGAGTATTTTTTTGTATGTACAATTCAAAGGCATATTACACTCATATTGTACCTATAATATTCAATACCCTACCCATTGTGTTCATATTCCCCATCCTACTCTTTTTAAAATTGCTGCTAGTTTACATTATGTATATTATTGCTATATTTTTTTGCTCTACATCTCTTAATTCTTACTATGTAGATGTCATGTCCCACGTCACAAGAATTTCATTGTGCAGGATGATGCGGTGTTATTCGGTACATTTGATAAATAAACTACTTGTACCTGTTGTTTGTACTTGACTTGTTAAAGTAGTGCAGCATACCAAACCCACCTCTCCACTACATCGTTGCTGAATAAGATGCTGCCTACAGTATGGTATATTCAGTCCAATATAACACACATTTTCTGTGTAAATGTCAAATATTCAAGCATCTGAATGTAGTTCAAGTTCAGTAGTAGGATGACTTAAGAGACTTAAAAAGGGAACACGAATGTCTGTTTTCACACATCCATCCATGTGCTTATTTTGGGACGACATGCTACTTTACACACATTTTTCAAGAATGTCTCTGTACGAGCCACAGGCCTGTAAACCAAAACAAATGTCCATTCCTAAACAGAATATGCCATGTGATTTTTAACTTGGAAGTATTCATGGAGTATATTTGTGTTTTGACCAGTGCAGAACCATGTTGCAAATCTAGTTTTGCCACAGTTTAGTGAAAAAGACAAAAACAGATATATTTACCACATACTTTAATGTGAGAATTAAGGTTAAAATAAAACACAAATGAAAAAGCTTACACAAATTCACCATCTGCAGCATAATTATAGATATTCATCAATTTTGATATTACACATTGCACTATTATGATCAAATAAAGGCTTCTGTACATGCTGCTCATTGTTAAGACACTATTTACAAGATGGATCTCAAAAAGAAGGAACATAAAATGGATATCCCAATAACACATCAGGAAAAAATGATTTGATCCCAAACTAAAGCATTTGTTGACTGTTCAATCACACTTCATAATGACTGTATAAACACTCATACACACACGCACTACACACAACCATAAAAGGCATACCCACAGGCAGCAAACAAAGAACACCCATCCCCATTTACACACTGTACTCAAACCCACAGGCCAATCACACAGAAACATTCACCAACTGTGTAACGCTGCAGCCTTTGAAGTACAAAACTGAAAACCACGATTGCTACTGTAAAGGAGAGAAAATGAAAACAAAACATGTGACCAACGTTATATTTCTCACATTGTAAAATGAACTTCAACCACGCGCATGCGCGCAGAAGCCCCACCATATTGCACTTGAAACTCCACTTGAGACAGACGCACCCATAACATCCCCTCACACACGACACTGAAAAAGTATTTTTAAATTCTCTGCTTGTACCATCGAACATTAAGTATAAAGTCTTAAAACGCATACACCGCAAGGTAACCTGCTTCTTCAATATTCAGCTAAAAACTAAAAGGGAACAGCCTTTGGGGTGCTACGTTTTTTGCATAAAGGTCTAATTGGCTCAACCCTGTGAATTGCACTTTGACAGAACCTAGGATTTTTTCCCCGCTGTTGACAGAAATCCCACAGAGAAGCACTTATTATGAGTAGCATTCAGGTTGTTTGCCAGGGGGGTGGTTGCACTGCAACACCCACACACTCGTACAAACCCAACTCACACATGCCTGTGTACATACACACACGCGCGCGCGCGCGCACGCACGCACGCACGCACGCACGCACGCACGCGCGCACGCGCACACGCACACACCTCTACTCACTTATTCTTTACATTGACACAACTAATCATTTAGATATATCGATATTGACAACAGTGACCCCATAATATTGGGGAATGTATATGCTTATATAAAAACATACATCTCATGCTATTCTTGGCGAAGCTGTATGAAGTGTCGGGGCAGTGGGTGAATTGCCCCTTCCGAGGGTTAAGGGGGCACACCTTCCAGGGCAGTAAAACTACAGATGGAGGATGAAACATTGACAAAAACACTGTCCTGCCCTTCTCAGTCCCAGCCATTGTCCTTGATCATGTGGGACAGCTCGATGATGAACTTCCCCTCCTTGTACTTCTGACTCAGCTCAAAGGCCTGCTCCTATATGGATATTGGGAGGGGGAGACAGGGAGAGACAGATAGAAAGAGGCAGATAGAGTGAGACAGACAGGTTAAATAAAATACTATTTTACTTAATTCTTTACAATGTATAGACATAGATAAGGGTGTCCTTACGTATTTCCACCCCAGTGTGGTATGACAGTTCTCACAGTAGATGTCGGCCACAGCGTGGAGGCCGGTCAGCAGCAGCCTCTCTTCGGCCGGACCACATCCCACATTCACCCTGAAACCATCAAGACCAGGAACCACGGGTTAACAACAGCAAACAAAATAAAGTTCTCTACCATTTTCAAGTTTTTCCAGTGACCCATACGAGAAGGGTTATATATTTCAAAATGTTTCTGCACCAGATGAAGAACAACAAGATGCTATCAACATTATGCAAACAGAGGGTAAATCAACTAGAGCATGACCACACTATCCAGGTAGAAAAATGGCTTTAGGGCCTGTAATTCAGTTGGTTTGGCACTGCATTGGGCAGGATTGTGGGTTTGATTACCATGAGGTACCAGTAAAAAAAGGTAGATGAGGAAAATGGATGCACTCAAAACACACAGAATGAAATCAAAGATAAATAAAGGAAAGACATTCTTGCAGAACATGCCTTAATCACATAGCCTTCAACAGACTTACAAATAAATGATGCAGCATGTGACAGCTGGGGAAAAACAGCTGAACACAAAAACAGCAAAACACCAAAGCGACCAAAAATGTCAAAAAATAATAATGTCAGTGTTCTCAGAATAGAAGTTAGTAGAATGTGACAGCTGCATGGCCATACACTGGACAACAGGACAAGATACTCACACAGAGTTGAAGAGGTAGGCACGTCCCTGACTACCCTGAAAAGACTGGATGACAAGGGGGGAAAAGAGTGATTTTACATTTGCCACACAGAGAAAACAAACAACTGGGGTTTAAGGAAAGTGGAAAATTGGGGCAATGTTTTCCAGCCTAAAATGCAAATAAGGGCTATTTGCTTCTCTTTTTTATTTAAAAATGTTATTAAAAAGCTAAAAGACTGAGGTTTTTATTTTGACATTGCTAACTTGTTATTGCAATGTCAAGTAATTTTATTTACAGTCAACACATGCTTATTTAACCCACATCCCTGGTGTAGCAAGCCACAGAGATCAAATACAATGATAAGACACAGGCCTTTTATGTTCACAGCACCCTGCTCTGACTGTCCAATTTGAAACGCCCCTGTATCGTTGTACTTGTTCAATGACAATAAAGTTGAATCTAATCTAATCATTATTTAGCCAACTGGCTACAAATGGTCTCTGTGAAGGTATGTAGCCAACCAGTCTTAAATATAATATGTATGATAAGATAGCCAATTAACCATGAATGGCATTGATGCAACAACCAAGCAACTAGCTGTACATTTTCAATGTTTGAAGATGTAGCCAACCACCCATTAATGTTCTCTGTTGTCTCACCTTGGAGATGAGGTCATCATGATTGGCAAGGTGTGCTCGGCAGTGCACACAGCTGTACCTGCGGTGGCATGAGTCCAGGTATGCCTGGAATGTCTTTGCCTTGGTCAGCTTCACCATTTCTATAGAGATAGAGGTACATAGACTGGCTTAGAGTTTTGGAGGAAATGAGGATATTCACATTTCAGTCATTTAGCATACATTCTTGGGCAGAGTGACTTACAGTGCATTCATCTTAGGATAACGATCTGGGACAATCTCCCAACACATTAGCAGTATGCATCCTAAACCTTGATCAATGAAGTAACTATTAGCAAAGTGACAGAAGACAGAGAATGGGATGTTACAGGCCTTGTAATAATAGGCTACCGGGATTGTGTAATAGTAAATTATAAAATGAAACCACTTTGCTCAAAGAGTTTAGTGCCCCGAAGTGTAGCCATTTTGTAAGTGTGTATGCCAAAGGGTATGTGGCAAGGATATACTGACAAAGGTAAACAACAGAAAGAGCCACAATATTCCCAAGGTTTTCAAAAACATTGCAAAAGAAAATAAAAGAGCAATGGCTGCATTGTAGAAAGGGTATACAATTAGCATGTGCACTTCCTCTCCACCTGAGCATGACATGTAACACCTTGTTTTGAAAAAAAGTACAAGAGTTTTACACAAAAAATGTCTGAGATAATACGCATTATTGCGTGATTCATATTAGGTGTGAGGAAACCGGTCTGGGCAAGTATTAGTGACTTTTTTGGAGCCTAATATGCATGTCTAATTCTCTGGGCACTTCCTGGTATAATTACAATAGAGAACAACATGGATTGACCTACTTTTATGATAGCATTTAATGACGTTCATGGTAGCGCCCGATAAAATGGATGTGGAACTATTATATTTTCTGGTAAAACTGCATTGTGGTAGTTACATGTACATCCTTTTCAAAATAACTGACCGGAAAATGGCACGCCGTATACCACGAAGCAAACCCGAGGCCGATGCAGTTAGTACAGCACAACTAACATAGCAAGACCGCTGAATAGCGTGTAGCTAGCTAATTGATGCAATGTAACATTAGTTATGTGTTATTTATAGCAGGCCTACTGTGAATTTTGCATCTATATTCTTTGTTTCCCACTTACGATCAATCTAGCAACATGCGTAAGAGAAAATAACTCTGGGACTCACCTAACGTAGCTGTCGGGTTTTCAGCTGCAGACCTACTTTTAACGGATATGATTAGCAAACAACCGTTGGGTTGGTCAACTTAGATACATCAGTAAATTGCTCAATCGTCGGGGGGGGGGGTAGCTTGTTGTCGGGTCACTTGTTCAGCAAGCAAGCATCGAACAGATGGATCCCCCCAAAAAAACAAGAATCGTGCTGCAGATTTTTAATGCCGTTGTTCTCTCTTGGTCTTTCCAACTTGACTTGGCTACAGTAACACGTTCTCGGAGATACAACAGTGTGTGTTTATTGTGGTAAAATTATTAAAAGAACAATAGCTAAAGCTTCTCGGAATACGTTTTTTTGCAGATATTTTCGGCGTGGCGGGAGAAACCTGCAATGTTATTCAGGGTTTGTTTACAATGTTAAAGAGGCTGTCCCAAAAACGTCACCAGCTGCATAACAAACCCAGTTGGCCAATAACAATCGTGAGAGTGAATGGGAGAATATAGGTCGGCCAATGAGGTTGAATTTACCAGAATCTATGTACAAGCAAGCTGTCCGAATCCGGTGTCCATGTGTTCTACTTGGTGGTCACGCATGTGAAAAATGTAGATCAACGCAGTAGTTGCAATAACCAACCTTACATCCATTTTCATCTATTTAGAAAGATCCTTATTAACTGTAGGTCTAATTCCAGCCACCTCTGTTCGTGCCCACCATCAGTCACCAACACAAATAAAAAAACAATGCCGATGCAACTCGAACGGAAATAGTTGTTCTAAAAAAACAAATGAAATTATCATAAATAAAAACATTTACCAATTATTCTAAATCAAAAACTTTATTACGAGATAGACTTTAGTTAAATGTCTGATATCATTGTTCCTTTTTTACAGCTTTTATTACCTTATTCCTTATTTCTGTATCACAGCAGCACTTTTGAACAGAAGTCCAAAGGAAAATGACTAAATCTTTCACCACATCTCTATACAGAGTTGTGTTTGAACCGATCCACTTATTCCATAAACATTTGTTATTCTATAACAGACCGGGAATGTACAGACTTTTTTTCCTCTGGGATCAGATTGGCTTTTAAATTATTGTTAACTACTGAGAGCAGACTTTGGCCATGAGGTAAATACAAAAATACAGTGTGTGTGTCTATTCAGGCGTTTTTGTCTTGTGGCAGAAACAAAAAGAGAGTGGTCTTGAGAACATGTAAAACCATACAAGTATTTATTATATCTGTACGTTTATAAACATACCCAAAAAATCAGACCCATCATGTAAATAGAATTATAAATTGGGTGGTTTGAACCCTGAATGATCATTTGTCTGAAAGCATATACAAAAAGGAAAATACTTTCTACTGTCCTTAGTGCTTTGGTAATTGGTTTATAATTGCAATAAGGCACCCAAGGGGTTTGTGATGTACGGCCAATATGTTACAGCTATATTCATGAACTCTGTGTTACATTGTGTCTAAGAACAGCCTTTAGCCATGTTAACTTACTAACCAAAAGAGAGTAAGCTTATTTCACATTCTTTTAGTTTAGATGAAACAAAGTTGCCTAAAGATGTTGATCAGATGGTTGGTTTTGTGGTATTCCCTCCCTTGTTTGCGGTTTGGATTTGGGAAAATTAAGATGGTCTTGGATCTGTGCTTTTCTGGATGTTTTTTTTACTTTCCTATTTCTCCCCTCGATTTCTCATATGTAGTTGTACCTACGGCCCGGTCTCATTGCAAGGACTCGGGAGAGATGACGATAAGTACCCATGCCAAGCCTGAGGGAGTCACTCCATTGCAGTGAGATCATGAAATCTCTGCTGATGATGTTTCTCTGTGCTTCAGGCAATGAGAGCAGTTTGCATCACCCATATGGCTCAAACTTAGACTGTGATGGACAGTTTAGTGTCGTGAAAGAACATCTAAGACAGAAGAAAAAGTGTGATTTCATGGTGTTTCCTTCAGTGGAGATGTCTTGATAGGTTGATAAAGCTGCCAGTGAAGGACCTGGTTTGTGATTCAGTGGTTTGGTTGGAGATCTGTGTTGTCAGTCAAGAAGAGTGTTAGTTTATCATTAGTTTGATTGGAGTTTCAGCCTGTCAGTCCTTACTCCTGTGTCTATGCAGGTAGTCGGTCAGGACGGTGGGGTAGTCGGTCATGACGCCCGTGGCTCCTACATCAAACGCTGCTTTGATGTCCGGATCCTTGTTGCAGACAAACAGGTGCACCTAAGCATAATGACACCAATGTAATTTAGATAGACCTTGGTCATGTTTATTACTTACAAAACAAAATAAGTCAATCCTCAACATGAAGCAGAGAGTTACTACTGATTAACTGAATGCAATGTATAGTGTCCTATGTAATGCTGATAATATGATAGTGGTGAATATAAATTAATCATAACTATACATATGGGAATTATGATGATGTTAATAATGATGATAATAATAATGTCATTGATAAAATCTATAATGTAAAATCATATGGTGGGGCTGTAAATGTTTTGAACCTTCGAAAATTCCTGTATTATTAGAAACTGTGATAATCTGTGCTTCTATGTTCTGACTGTATGACTGTATGTATGTGACTTTTTTTGGCCAGGCCTTGGAAAATAGATTTTTTTATCTCAATGATGATAAATCTAGTTAAATAAAGGTAAAATAAAATAGTGATAAATATGATGTTTGTGATTATAATGGTATTTAAGATGACGAGGATGATAATGGTGCTCTCTACCTGAATTCCTCTTTTGGCCAGATGATTAAAGAGACTCTTCCTCATCGTTATTCTGGAACAATATGGAACATTGTCAAGAGAGTTCAGGTGGTTTAATCTTTAATCAAAGCTTGAATATCCACTGCTCAAAAAAATTTAGGGAACACGTAATCATCACAGTATAACACCAAGTCAATTAAACTTCAGGGATATCAATCTCTCCAGTTAGGAAGCATAAGTGATTGTGAGTCACTGTCACCTGTTTTGGTGCAATTGAAAGTGAGAACAGGTGCACTGGAGAGGCAACACCAAGACAACCTCGAAAAAGGGACTGGTTTTGCAGGTGGTGGCCACAGACAATTGCTCTCTCCTTATCCTTCCTGACAGATTCTTCTCTAGTTTTGCGGTTTCCTAGTCACTACTGGTAGCATGAGGCAGTACCTGCAGCCCATTCAGGTTGCACAGGCAGCCCAGCTCCTCCAGGATGGCACATCCATACGTGCCGTCGCAAGAAGGTTTGCTGTGTCTCCCAGTACAGTCTCTAGAGCAGGGAGGAGATACCAGGAGACAGGCCGTTACATGAGGAGAGATGAACAGAGCCATAGAAGGGCATCAGGACCCAGCAGCAGGCCCGTTATCTGCTCCTTTGTGCAAGGAGGAATAGGAGGAGCACTGCCAGAGTCCTACAAAATGACCTCCAGCAGGCTACTGGCGTACATGTTTCTGACCAAACTGTCAGAAACAGACTCCATGAGGGTGGCATTGGGGCATGAGGTCCTCTAGTGGGACCTGTGCTCACAGGCCACCACCGTGCAGCTTGACTGGCATTCGCCAGAGAACACCAGAATTGGCATGTCCGCTACTGACGCCCCGTTCTCTTCACAGATGAAAGCAGGTTCACAGTGAGCATGTGACAGATGAGAAAGAGTCTGGAGACGTGGAGAACATTATGCTGCCTGCAAAATCATCCAGCATGACTGGTCTGGTGGTGGGTCAGTGATGGTCTAGGGAGGCATATCCTCGGAGGGTCGCAGAGACCTCCACGTGCTAGCCAATGGTACCCATCTGCTGTTAGGTACCAGGATGAAATCCTCAGACCCATCGTCAGACCTTACGCTGGTGCAGTGGGCCCTGGGTTCCTCCTGGTGCAGGACAATGCCCAGCCTCATGTGGCCAGAGTGTGTAAGCAGTTCCTGGATGACAAAGGCACTGATTCCATTGAGTGGCCCTCGCGTTCCCCAGACCTGAATCCAATTGAGAACCTCTGGAACTTTATGTATCAGTACATCTGATGCCGCCCAGTAGCGCCACAGACTGTTCAAGAGCACACTGAGGCCCTGATCCAGGTCTGGGAGTAGATCCCCCAGGACACCATCCTCCGTCTCATCAGGAGCATGCCCAGACGTTGTTGGGAGTGCAAACAGGCACGTAGAGGTCATACACACTACTGAGTCACATTATGAGTTGCCGTGATGAAATTCACACAAGTTGAAAAAGCCTGTGATTTCAATTGTTTACCTTTTGGTGTGAGTTTGAATCCAGCCCTCAATCGGATAGTGCTTTTGGTTTCTATTGACCATTGTTACGTCATTTTTTCTCAGCAAATTACACAATGTACAGCCAAGATTTTGATCTTTAATGTATTTCGTTCATCGAGACCTGATGTGTGATTTAAGTATTCCCTTAATTTTTTTGAGCAGTGTAGTTTTAGTTGATGGGGATATGTAGGGGAAGGGAACTGCTTTGTTACTGCAGTCAAAATGTACTCACTTCTCTATCAGGTAAACAACAACTCTACTTCTCAGATAACTCTCTTCAGGAATATATGTCCTACACCAAATAGAATGAGATTAGACAAAGTTACAATTTAGACCCAGACACACACACGCACGCACGCACACACGCACAGACGCGCAGACACACACACGCGCAGACACACACACGCACAGACACACACAGACAGGCACAGACAGACAGACACAGACAGACAGACACAGACAGACAGACACAGACAGACACAGACAGACACAGACAGAATAATAGGAAACTCTTTGTCAGCACATATGCGTTGGCACCTATGCTTAAAAACAAACATGTGACCACACACACCCACACGCATAGATGACAGGGAAGTCAGATAAAAGGTACAGTATCAGCACATTAACTACAGAATGCTAAAAACACACATACACACCTAATTTCATATGAGCTTGGGATACACACACCCAAACACAGGCACACCTTCTGACAAATACACGTACACACCTGTTGATAATGCGGGGCAGGTAGAACTGCAGAAAGCTTTCTCCCAGTGATACAAATGGCAGCAGGCCGCTGTAGTAGAGCAGTAGCAGTTGAAGGCCCCGTCTCATGCAAAAGCTATACGGCATAGTAGAGTTCTAGAGAGAGAGAGAGAAATAGAGGGGCAAGTACATGGAGTAGGACAGAAAGAGGGGGAAGGGGAGAGAGAGGTGGGGTGTAGAAAGAGAAGGGGGGAGGAGAGAAAGAGAGAGGAGGCAGAGCGGTATGGAACAATGCAAGGAAGGAGAGACAGAGAGAAGGTGTTCAGTGTTCAAAAATACACGCAAGCAGCATCTCCCAGGACAGGAGCCTGTCGAACGCTGGTTCACTTGATTGTATCGCCCCCTAGTGGACACTTACAGTTTTGCGGCACTTCAACATAATGTTGGAGTCCACACTTGCCCACACTGTGATGTCTTCTCTGTCATATTGTTTCACTATGTTGGACACCTGAGAGAGACAAATAAACATATGGAGTATGAGAGAGAGAAAAGAGAAACAGAAAAAGTAAGCAAGAAAGTAAGAGGAAACAAGTGAAAGAGATTGAGAGACAGAATAAGAGAGCAAAAGAAAAAAAACAAAATTAAGGGGAGGTGTGGAGGCCAGGTCAAAAAGGGAGGGGTATCTGTTATCTCTGACTTTGTGCTTCAGCTCTTTAACATTTATATTTCAGCAATTTACCACACCCTCTTATCCTGAGCGACTTACAGTTGTGAGTGAATGTGAGTCACTTCATGTGTAAATAAAGTTGAATACCATTTGATTCAATTCAATGGTGTCACTTTAAAACATTCTAAAGGGTAAGTCATGATTTTGCTGTTAGTTGACTTCTTAATGAAGCATGTGACAAATACAATTTGATTTCATTTATGATTTAAATTTGATTAAGTTCTGCTTTGCTCCTGTACTTTTTCCATCAGCACTCTGTTTTCCTCTTTGATCTCAATGTTGATTGGCATCTTAGGAAACGTCCTGAATACTTCCTCCAACAGAGCAAACTTCCTGTCTGTACCGGAACTGTAGTGGCCTGTTGAACAGAAAGAAAAAAGGGAGAGTGAGGGAAGTGAATGACATCAAGCACACACACATGAATGCATACATTGGTGTGACGCTTTACATGGAGCATTTGTCTGTGCCTTCAACCCAATCATTAGGCCTATGTGGATTTGTGTGTTTTTGTCTCCGTCTCTCTCTGTGTGTACTGTGTTTACAGAGATACACACCTGCATAAAATGTGACCTCCAGCCTTTCCTTATACAAGGGTAACTCCTAAAAACATAACACAAATAGTATTTCATACAATAGAATGAATGAACGATCGATCTGACTTAAAACACTGCATGAAACTGTTTTAACACATCACCTGTTTAAAAATAGTCATTAACCAAGGTCAAAATAGCTACTGTAAAATAAAGAGCACCAATTTATCACCAATTGGACCTCTGACCTCAAGTTTTAGGGACGAGATTGTAACATCACAGCCAGTCTGCCTCAGGAGGTTCTCATCATGTGACACTACCACATGACCATCCTTGGTCATGTGACAGTCCAGCTCCAGCATTTCTGTACCCTGTTTCACTGCACTAAGAAAGAGATGGAGGAAAATTATGTACTTGTAGGGCTAGACTAACAACACCCAAATATCTATTTAATGGTATCTGAAGTAAAACTACATGCTGAAAATCCAAAAGGGGCAGATGTTATTGTCACACTGTGGACTAGACTGGTCCGGTGGTGCACTTTGCTGCAGAATGGATTCAAATCCTGTTAAAGATTCCATGTTTGTTCAGGATACTCGGCCCACATTCAGGGTGGTTGCGGTTGGTTGGTGTCCCTTTGGTTGATGCTCGCCTGTTGGGCCCTGTTGGGCCCACAGTGTCATTGGACCCCTCGTCTCAGCCCCAAGGTTTTACGCTGCTATATTAATGTGCCGGGGGGAGTAGGGTCAGTTCTCCTTCTCCAATGTAAAACCTTGTAGACCTAAGGAATGCACTCTCTAAATGTTCTTGTCTCCTGCTCTGTTCAAACATAGGAAGACATGAGGTCTTGGCCCACACCTCCCGAGTACCAGGCTCTAAAGACTCATTGCTGCCACGGTCCAAAGTCCTCCTGGCTGTGTTGCAAGATGCTACCTGATGATTCCAGCTGCCAGTCTGATAACCTGCTTTAGGTTTTATAGACTCTGGACACAACCCAAATGCATTTACTAATTATTACAACTTGTTCTCTTAAAGTGTTCACCTGGCACAGCCAGAAGAGGACTGGTCACCCCTCCGAGCCTGATTCCTTTCTAGGTTTCTTCCTAAATTTCGGCCCGTCTTAGGCAGTTCTTCCTAGCCACTGTGCTTCAACATTGTTGTTGCATGCTCCTTGGGGTTTAAGGCCGGGTGTTTTGTAAAAGCACTTTGTGACAACGGCTGATGTAAAAAGGGCTTTATAAATACATTTGATTGATTGATATGATGATTGAGGAAATCATGCGTGTAGTAGGAAAATAAAATTAAAAAAGAATTAGTGCAGGTGCAAAAATAAGTGAACCCCAATTTCCATAGTTCAAACAATTCGGTAAAAAGAATCAGGTGGGTAAATAATTGGGCACAAAATGAACAGTAAAATACCTTATTTGGATATGTGAACATCCCTCTGAGTTAATACTTGGTGGAACCTATTGCAGGAATTCTCCTGCATATAAAACTCAAAGACGGCCGCCTTCCCAAAATGTAACACCGCCAGAGGCGTCGCTAGGATCACAACACATTCGGGGCATAGCCCACCCCCCATCCCACCCGGGACAGAAAGTACAGGGTTTTGAATGTACACGCGGAAAATTTCAATGTACATGCTAGCGGCCTACACGTCTACATGGTCATAATGCGCGATCGGAATTATAGATGAATAGATCAGGGGCTGTTTTTTTTTTGGTCAATTTTAGATCCGGGGCTATTCATAAAAGAACCGGGGCTATAGCCCCGGACGCCCAGGCCTAACGACGCCACTGAACACCGCCTGTGTGTCGGCACGGTAAAACATTTTTCACACATACGCTAAATGGCCTACCAGCGATACACTGCAGCGAATGTAACCGTAGGAAGAAACCTTTTTCATATTGGCAGTGTTGCCAGGTGGGTAGGTTGCCCCTAAACTGGGGTATTTTTAATGGGCTGGCAACCTTGCATACAAGGACCTTACCGGTCCTGACGTCGCGGAGATGAGTAACACCAGAAAAACTAGTGGAACCTAGTTCTTTTACACCCAAGCATGTCAAAATATTTAAATAAATGTAATGCCTAAACTACATCCAATCCTTATTACATTTGTTAACGTTTCAGATGATGTCTAATAGAATCACCGATTTTTTTCAATAGAGTTCATGAGGCAGACTGGTGAAGACGATTAGTTTAGGGTATATAGGCAACTGTCCCCAACAACATTTTATATGCAATATACAGTGTAAAAATATACAATTAACATATTTAAGTCATTAACAATATAAATATGAACGTGAAGACGCTGGATGAGCACAAGCAGTATAGCCAAGTAGGCTACAGCTGAAGGAAGTAGAGAGAGGGGGATAAATGTTGTGGCTTCAAGGCAAGGATGGAGGAAAAAACAACATAAGGCTGTAATATATAGGCCTACAGCTCTGATGCGTTTTTCACGGAAGTCAAATTAACAAGAACATAATATAACAATGAAAATAGACAATAATATTGACTGTGATTAATTATAAAGCTTGATGAGTGATTTAAAATTTTTATGTGATTCCTAGATCTTCTAATAAACTTAGTTTTGATGCTCAGTGGCCAAATGTTTTTTCGGGTGCCTCGGACATAATGAAGAGAGAATGATATGCTCTGTATGCTAGAAGCATTGTGGAGCCAATGTGTTTGGGGGCTTAGGAAAATAGCCAAGCAGAAACTATAGGCTGGATGCACTTAAATACAATAAAATGTCTACTAGTCCTGGACAGGCAGAAGAGAACTAAAAAAACAACAACAAAAAAAAAACATTAGGGTAAAATCCTACATATGTAAAAAATAAATAAATAAAAAGATCAAATATGTAAAAAAAAAAAAAAAGTTTAAACATATTTGATATGTAATCAAATATGTTAATATGTAAAGAATAGATTTATTGCTTGTTTTTTGGTTGCTATTGTATTAGGGAGGAAATTGTAGTGTTCAAGTGGACACGAACAACAGGGCAGATTTAACACTGTAATAGTTTTCGTTTTGAAGTGGCCAGATATTATATAAAGTATATCACAGAGGGGCGTCCGGTAGAGCGCGGGGTAGCGGGGGTTGGGGTACCACCTTTGACTTATTTCCACCTTTGACTTACCTGGAGAACACATGGCACCAGGATGCACTATGGGAAGGAGGCAAGCCGGCGGAGGCAGTGAGATGCTTTGGGCAATGTACTGGGAAACCTTGGGGCCGGCCATTCATGTGGATGTTACTTTGACAAGTACCACCTACCTAAGCATTGTGGCAAACCATGTGAACCCTTTCAAGGCAACAGTATTCCCTGATGGCATTGGCCTCTTTCAGCAGGATAATGCGCCCTGCCACAAAGCAAAAACGGTTCAGGAATGGTTTGAGGAACACAGCAACGAGTTCAATGTGTTGACATGGCCTCCAAATTCCCCAGATCTCAATCCAATCGAGCATCTGTGGGATATGCTGGACAAACAAGTCCGATCCATGGAGGCCCCACTGCGCATCTTACAGGACTTAAAGGATCTGCTGCTAACGTCTTTGTGTCAGATACCACAGCACACATTCAGAGGTATAGTGGAGTCCATATAGTGGGCTGTTTTGGCAGCAAAAGGGGGACCTACACAATATTAGGCAGGTGGTCATAATGTTATGGCTGATCAGTGTATACAGTTGTACTCAAAATTATGCATACCACTTGTAAAGAAAACATGAGCGACCAGGCAAAACATTTCTTATTTCTTATGGGATTCATATTCAACTGTAGGTTATAACAGAATGGCACAATCAAAACAAAACACGGCAACAAAAAAAAAAATGAACTGACCCTAGTTCAAAATTCTGCATACCCTTAGTTCATAATACTGTGTATTGCCTCCTTTAGCATCAATGACAGCGTGCAGTCTTTTGTAATAGTTGTCTATGAGGCCCCGAATTCTTGCAGGTGGTATAGCTGCCCAGTCATCTTGGCAAAATACCACCAGGTCATGCAAAATGTTTGGTTGTCTTGCATGAACGGCACGTTTGAGATCTCCCCAGAGTGGCTCGATGATATTAAGGTCAGGAGACTGTGATGGCCACTCCAGAACCTTCACCTTTTTCTGCTCTAACCACTGGAGGGTCAACTTGGCTTTGTGCTTAGGGTCATTGTTGTGCTGAAAAGTCCAAAAGCGTCCCATGCGCAGCCTTCGTGCAGAAGAATGCAAATTGTCTGCCAGTATTTTCTGATAACATGCTGCATTCATCTTGCCATCAATTTTCACAAGATTCCCCGTGCCTTTAGAGCTCACACACCCCCAAAACATCAGTGAGCCACCACCCTGCTTCACAGTGCGGATGGTATTCTGTTCACTATAGGCCTTGTTGATCCCTCTCCAAACATAACGCTTATGGTCTCGTCACTCCAAATTACAGTGTGCCAGAAGCTGTGAGGCATGTCAAGGTATTGTCGGGCATATTATAACCAGGCTTTTTTGTGGCATTGGCGCAGTAAAGGCTTCTTTCTGGCAACTCGACCACGCAGCTAATTTTTGTTCAAGTAACGTCGTATTGTGCTCCTTGAAACAACCACACTGTGCTTTTCCAGAGCAGCCTGTATTTCACCTGAGGTTACCTGTGGGTTTTTCTTTGTATCCTGAACAATTCTTCTGCCCGGTTTTGGCTGAAATCTTTCTTGGTCTACCTGACCTTGGCTTGGTATCAAGAGATCCCCGAATTTTCTACTTCTTAATAAGTGATTGAACAGTACTGACTATGATTTGCAAGGCTTTGGATATTTTTATATCCGTTGCCATCTTTATTAAGTTCCATTACCTTGTTACGCAGGTCTTTTGACAGTTCTTTTCTGCTCCCCATAGCTCAGTATCTAGCCTGCTCAGTGCATCCACGTGAGAGCTAACAAACTCATTGACTATTTATATACAGACACTAATTGCAATTTAAAAAGCCACAGGTGTGGGAAATTCACCTTTAATTGCCATTTTCACCTGTGTGTGTCACCGTGTGTGTCTTTAACAAGGCCAAACATTCAAGGGTATGTAAACTTTTGATCAGGGCCATTTGGGTGATTTCTATTATAATTAAGATTTAAAAAGGAGCCAAACAACTATGTGATGATAAACGGCTTCATATTATCACTATCCTTCAATAAAAGGCAGTTTTTTTTGCATGATCAGTCATACTTTCAAAATCAATGTCAAAATTTCACAATTTCTGCCAGGGTATGCAAACCTATGAGCACTACTGTATATAACTGGTCCCACTTTGAGACAGCATGGTGTCAAGGCACAAAACTGTGGAATGTTAACAAAAAATGTCTGCAGAAATATGAATGTCCCCAATAGCACAGTGGCCACCATCCTTCTTAAACAGAAAATGTTTGGAACCATCAACACTCGTCCAAGAGCTGACCACCTACCAAGCTGAGCAACCGGGGAGAAGGCCCTCAGTCAGGGAGGTGACCAAGAACCTGATGGTCACTCAGGCAGAGCTTCAAAGTTTCTGTGTGGTGATCGAAAAAAGGACAGAAGGACAAGCATCTGTGCAACACTACACCAATTAGGCCTTTATGGAAGAGTTGCCAGAAGGAAGCCAATCATCAGTAAAAGTCACGTCAGACCGCTTGCAGTTTGTCAAAATGCACCTAAAGCACACACAGACCATGAGAAACAAGATTCTCTGGTCTAATGACATTAAACTCTTTGGCCTGAATGTCAAGTGGCATGTCTGGAGGAAAGCAGGCACCTCTCATCACCTAGCGAATACCATCCCTATGTTGAAGCCTGGAGGTGGCAGCATAATGCTGTGGGGATGTTTTTCAGCATCTGGGAAACTTGTCAGCAACGAGTGAATGATGAATGGAGAAAAGTACAGACATTCTTAAAGAAAACCTGCCCCAGAGTGATCAGGAACTCAGGTTCATCTTCCTACAGGACGACAACCCTCAACACACAGCCAAGACAACACAGGAGTGGTTTCGGGCCAAGTCTGTGAATGTCCTTGACTGGCCCATTGAACCCGATCAAACATCTCTGGAGAGACCTGAAAATGGCTGTGCATAAATGCTCCCCATACAACCTGACAAAGCTTGAAAGAAAAGAATGGGAGAAACGCCCCAAATGCAGGTGTGCCAAGCTTCTGGCGAGAACTGAGACTGTAATTGCTGCCAAAGGTGCTTTGACAAAGTACAGGGTAAAGCGGTCTGAATACTTATGTAAATGGAATATTACAGTCTTATATTTTTTTGATTCCTTAAAATCTGTTTTTGCTAGCCATAATTGGGTATTGTAGGCAGATAGATGAGAAAAAGATTCAAATGAATCCACTTTAAATTAATTCAAATGAATCCACTTTAAAATAAGGCTGTAACCTAACAAAATGTGGAAAACATGAAAGGGTCTGAATACTTTCGAATGCACTGTATAGTACCCTCCAGAATTATTGGCACCCTAGGTAAGTATGAACAAAAAAGGTTGTGTAGAAATGTCATTGTTTTTTTATCAGCTTGATCTTGTTGAACCTTTAACCTTTTTGTTGAAAATTCTTGTAAGAAATAAAACTTTCATCAAGAAATTTTTACATTAATCAAAAACATTCATGCCACAATGATGACTACCCCTACATTTAATACATTGTTCACCCTCCCTTTGCAAGACAACAGCTCTGAGTCTGAGCTCCTAGAATGTTTGATCAGTTGGAAGAACACAAAGGAAGGGATTTGAGACCATTTCTCCATGAAGAAACACAATAGATCAAGTCCTTGGTCCTTGTTTGTGGACTCTCCTCCTAAGCATACAGTTTTCCATTGGAATTCAGGTCTGTGATGGCCATTGCAAAATCTTGATACTATGGTCAGTGAACCATTTTTGTGTGGATTTAGAGGTAGGCTTTGGATTATTATTTTGCAGGAAGATCCAACAATGACCCTAAAGTATCCTGGCACTTGATGGAGTCCATATTGCCATGTATCTTTAACAAGGTTTCTTAAGCCTTTGGAAGTAAAACAGCCTCACAGTATCAGAGACCCACAACCATACTTCACAGTGCAAATTAAGTTATTTTTATGCCAAACCCACCTTGGTTGTTGCCAAAAAGTTTTTGACCAGATCATAAAACCAGGTTTCAATCTAAGTTCCAATATCACTGATTTAGCAAACTCTATCCGCTTATGTTTGTAGTTTGATAATAGCAGAGACTTTCTTCTGGCAAAAATACTAAACTTTATGGGTTGGACATCTAATCAAACTTTTGGAGACTGTGAGCCCAAGATATAACCAATTTCTCCAATCGTGCAACTCCAATCCTTGTAGATATTTTACCACGTGAACAATCCTTCTCACTGTGCTTCAGCAAGTCAATTTTCTTTTCTTTTTTTCCAAATATTGGAGATTGCACAATTCAAAGCTGCTCCCCTTTGTTCTGGTAGGTTGGTCTTGCAAACCGTAATTATTTAAAATAATGCCACAGATTGTCAATGAGATTATGATTAGGCCTTTACTGGGCCCATGTACACTCACATTTTTGTTCTGGAACCACTCCAATTTTGATTTGGCATTGTGCTTGGGATTATTGTCCTGCTAAAAGTTACATTTCCTCCTAAGCTTCAGTTTTCAGCAGGCAAAGGACATTCTCTTGCATTATTTCTCTGTTTCATGCCTTCTTCCTATAATTTTTACATGATGCTCAGCGATGTTGACAGCATGATATTTGTGGTCCACAAATATCATTCAATGAACCATGAAGAATGGACCAATATCACTCAGACAATGTGTGCAAAGCTGGTACATATTTACCCTAGAAGACTTAAAGCTTTTATTGCAGCAAAAGTTGGCTCTACCAAACATTAATGTGTAGGGGTTGAGTACTTCTGCAAGCAAAATATTTCTGTTTTTTATTTTTTTTACAAATATTTCTCAACAAAAAACTATTTCACCTTATAATTACTGATTGTCACTATTTGCAAATAAACTATAAAAGAGAACTAAATTTTAAATTACCATTTGAAAAAATTTGTCAGAGCTGGTACTATGGAACAAATGTCCATTTAAGTAGGGACTTTTTTTTAAGCCTCCACATAACCAAACAAAAGTCCCGTCAGGGTTGGTCACCTACTGTGTGAAGGCCTCCATGGTGCTTTCAATCCTCTCGCCGCTTCCTGACAACACAGAGCAGAAGAAAAGCGACAGTTATATCAATTTCATATGCTGCTCCAAGATGCTAAATCTATAGTTTCTTTTTCCTTGATTTTTTTTTTTAATTTAACCTTTATTTAACAAGGAAAAGGACTGACTGAGATTAAAAATCTCTTTTACAGGAGTGTCCCGGCCAAGACGGGCATCAACTAACAAAAACAAATTTAAAATACACAAATCATAGGGAAATCAAAATACAGCAACCTTACTATCCAGCACCAATAAATAACCAAATAAATAGAGCAACAATTTAAAAAAAGAGAACAATATTAAAAGCACTGACAACTAAAAACACAACTAAAGAGCCCTAACAACTCCTTGATACACTGTAACTTGGAAAATTGAAAAGTTATAGCAGGTTCATTTTCTGAAAACACATTCCCATCTACAGCAGCAACGTGGAACCAATTAACTGCCTTGCTGTTTGGGAGAGAACATATTTTCACACCTGACTGTCTCAGGAATTTGATTTGGTAATATTTTGGTTACTGGTCAAATGTTCTAATTGCTAGGCTACCTGTCGCCCTTATGGACGAAATGACAGGATAGTTCAAATCAGAGCCATGTATACAGTATAATTTTTAAACTGGATAAAAATTCAGCTCACTTAGACCTGTTAGCAGCTAAACCATAGAGATGGATAGAGGAATTAACTGGGATAAAACAATTGAACGTGGTCAACAGGGTGGGACATCCGACAATTGGCTTTTCACTGAACCCATCTCCATGTTAAAGTAATACATTTGGCATAATACATTGGCTGATCCCTCCAGATGACCTGGTTAGAGTTCTGATCCCTACATGGTGACTTTCCTGCCTCCTTACCTCCTCGGTGTGAGATGTGCTTGCAGTGGAAGGCAGCTCGTTTCTTCTTGTGGAGGATGAGGGGGTTCTTCAACAGGTAGAGTGAAGCCAGGATGTAGCCCCCTAGTGCCGGGAGGATGAAGTACAAGGAACTGGCCATAATAAATCTGCCACCTCTTCAAAAAAAAAAAAAAGTCTGTAGCATGTAGGTGCGGGGTGAAAAGGCAGAGGTCCAATAAACGAATAACACACATACACACAAATGTGCTGTGCACTGGTGGAAAAAGAAAAACTCCCTGAGATGATTCCACAAGATACAGTTAGGCGCTCTTAATATTTCCAGCCAACTCTGCCGCGTTCTGACACTAGCAACTAACAGGAGATGCTCCAAAACCTCATCAAATGCTGCTAAGAGACTTGGAGTTGACCTGCTTATATTCTCAAGTTGACTCAACAACTTTCCTTTCCAATAATTTTCTGTTTTTCTTTTCACATCCCTCAGTTTCACTCACCTCCTCCTCTCACTTTCTATCAGTCCGTCTGGTCACCTATCAGCCTAGAACGAAGTGTTGTAAGCATTTTCAGGGGGAAAAAAACAGCAATGGTAAAACAGGACTTGTTTAACTGGTGCGACCAAAGGTAAAAATTCAAAGGAAGTGTCACATGGTGTCGCACCCACTACCTAAACTTCAGTGTCTGACTCAGAACCTCACCTGACACTTCAACTTACAGAACACTTCCCACTCCTGGGTTCTGTTTGTAGTCTTGATCTTTCCCCCTATCTGGCTCTTCTATTCTCTCTCACCGTCTAACTGAGACCCACTCTTATTTTTCCCTCTCAGAGTTCACTGCCTTTTAGGACACACCCATGCACACTCACTGTTTGCCTCAAATAAAACAAGCTTGAGGTTTGATGGCTCCAAAGTCCTATTAAGAGAAATGATGTTGCACAAAGTGAAAAACTAAAATGCATAAAAAGCAACATCAAATTACACATTTATTTAATGGCGCTGATAATAAAACAGGAGTTAACTAGCACTTCTGTTACTGTGTGTAAATGGAAGATATAACAAGAGTAGGCTGATAGCAGATGTGTTAAAGCGTTGATGCACAGCAAGTTGATGTGGTCAGGCAAGTTTCTATTTAACAAAGGATGGGTGTTCAGCGATATGGACACACACACACATACACACACACACACACACACACACACATACGCGCACGCGCGCACACACGCGCACGCACACACACACGCACACGCACACACAAACACAAACACACACACAAACACGCCACATCAGCATAGTACTGTATAGACCAGCATTGTTCACGACAATAGAATAGAAATAATGAAACCCTAGCAGTGACAACTAGAACATGGAAGAGGGAGAAACAACAACATAGCATATACACATGAAAAACAACCGCTCACTCTTCAGCACAGCATTCATTCCCAAACTAAGAAGGCCACACAATCTGAGGTCTACTAGAACCAGCTGCACTTGTATGTATGGTCTACAGAGCCCTCTGCCTGATAACTAACAAGTATCAAATGCAGTCCCGCACACAAACATGCATCAGTTATTCAACTAAACACTACAGCTATGCTTTAACCTGTGGTTCTCAACTCTAGGCCTTGGGAACTGAAGTACAGCAGGTTGTGATTTTATATCCAGGGACTGACACCAAATCAGTAGCACAGGCTTTGAGTGGAGATGTCCTGCTTTAACTATTCTCAAACCATGAAAGAGGACATAAGGAGGGCAAGTCCCAGGGCAGAATACCAGAACCATGCAGAGACATGCCAAGCAAGGAAGAATTGTCCGAAAGCTCAGCTGGGAATTGTGGAACTGGCAGTTGAACACTTCATCAGCAGGTTACGACGTGTTAACATTGAATTCCTAAGTAAAATGAACTGTTATCTGTGTAAGGTATTCCTGGAACACTTTCAACAATGCCCTTCCCCACTGAGAAAGTAGAAGTCAGACAAAAAAATTCAGCCAAATGTTAACAGTATCAGGACTTTTATTTATTATATGTATATAATTGTTTCTTTGTTAATTGTTTAATTCATAATACCCATAGAATATACATAGACTATTACCCTCAATAGCTCACATCTTTGACAACCTACTCATAATCGCATATCATGTTTTATTTAAAATAATTCCTTATAAGATTTTAGGGAATGGGATAGGTTTCAGAAAGAGTGAAAACACTGCCAATTATATAACACCCATAAGAGAAACAAAAATAAAAATACTAATAAAAAAAGATACAACTTCAACTCCCTTTTATGTAAAAACAAAAAAAAAAGACCAATAACAATATCAATAATAAGAACAGCCATTTAAAAGGACATTGTTTTGAAACCGGCCTGACTAGGCATTTCTGATGTGTATTGTGTGAGAGTGTGTTTGTACTGTCTGTGTGTGTGTGCACGTGTCTGTGAGAAAATGAGTGACTGCAGATTGCAAACGTGGTCCCGTTGGTTCATTCGCATGGTCCTCGGGGGAGTCAGTTAGGTTTATGTTGGTTGTGGGTAAAAAGGTGTTTGGGGGGATGGTAATAAAGCAGCTTTTGGTCAGAGAATGACAGACAGTTACGAGAATCCAAACATGCAGATACAAAGCAAGGGGGAAAGCCTTGGTAGAGTGTTTCAAAAAAGGTAAAACACTTGTGCGTGCAGAGATACACACACTGCGTTCATACTGCCACTTGAAGTAGCGCCTGCTGCGTTTCAACCATGGACCACACACAGACACAGACACACAGACACACAGACAGAC
Source organism: Esox masquinongy (assembly GCA_016801175.1). Taxonomy (NCBI): domain Eukaryota; kingdom Metazoa; phylum Chordata; class Actinopteri; order Esociformes; family Esocidae; genus Esox; species Esox masquinongy. The sequence continues at coordinate 26,524 of JACXGI010002476.1, read as the reverse complement.
AGACAGACAGACACACACAGACACACACAGACACACACAGACACACACAGACACACACAGACACACACAGACACACAGACACACAGACACACACACACAGACACACACACACAGACAGCAGTCCACTGCAAATGAGTGCAGAGGCACCATCGACACACACACTGTAGTAAGAGTAACGGGCTCCAAGGAAAATCTGAAACGTCAGCCCTGAAAAAGCAAGCTGAATAGAGAGGGAGGACAGAAAAACTACTACTAAAACAGGGGTGGGGGGGTTACAAGACAGAAAAAAAATAGAAAAGTTTGGTCAGAGACACAAAGTGCAGGTGTGCTGATTGGGTTACATGATTGATGCGAGATAATCCCCTCCTCCCACCAACATAACTGCCTCTCTTTTAATCAGACCTGCTAAAATTTCTGTGATTGAGTGAAAATAATAAAAAAAATAAACTGTTATTTTGAGGAGGGAGGAGTAACAACAAAACAAACAAAAAAAATGGACAAAAAAAAAAACTAGCAAATGGCAGCGCTGCCTAGCACGCAGATTGGGAATTCTCAGCCAATCAGAAGCGAGATAAGCAGTAGGTGGGTGGGACCTGAGGAAGGGAAAGCCCTTTGAGTAAAGCATGGTAGGTCATCGAGGGGGTGTGGAATGGATGATACAGCCCATTTACGCCGATCTGGTCTCAGATAAATTCTCCACCTCCACTGATGGCTAAATATAAGGATTAGGAGAGCTAAACTGATGCCGGATCTGAAAGCATGGCCACTTCTACTGCAAATGGAGGCTTATTATGGCTTCTGAGGAACTAAGTACTTGCCATGGCAAAAAAGCCTTTCACGGCTCCGATGTACAACTGGGGAGACGTGACACTCTGAACAATGCAAACACAGCAACGCAGAATGCACTAGGCCGGGAACTACAGCCCGCCACTACGATGAACCGAAGAGGAAAACAAATAAATCCGCCACTCTGATTACCATAGACACCGTAACCGTGGCAACCATGGACCGTTTAACACAAGCTTGAAATTAAAACATCAGCAGCGTATGCGCCAATTCCGCCTTTCACAACTAAATACAGTATTTACACGTCCACTGTCCTCCTTGAAACAATACAGATAGATAAGAGGAAAGGGAAATGGCAAATAGGCAAGAGAGACAAAGAGAGAAATTTGATGTTCTAATCCAGAGGCTGATAAATGGCTGTCATTAACCTCCCCTTTATAGGTCTGGAGGCAAGTCATCTGTCAAGTCCTAGAGTGGCACAGACTTAAATGCAGATCCTAAACCCAATTCAAACAGTCAGGTAATCCTGTCTGTTCTAGGCTGTGTATTTCTATCTGAAAACTCTTAGGATGTCCTTTTTGTGTGGCTAGAAAAAGCGAGTGGATTCCAGTACGAAGGCATTTCAAGCCATCTCTCTCTCTCCATGCCTCAACCCACTCTCATTGCCACTTTGGTACATTTCAAGAATGCATGCATGTTCACTCAACATTTTCTAACATAAAAAAAAAAAATTAGAAAACTACCAACATGCCTGTAGAACATAGAATGTTTGCATTTCACTAGTGTCTAAGAAATAAAAAGAGTAAAAAAAACAAAAATTAAATGATTCTCCAAAATAAATTCCAAAACATACAGATAAGACTCCTGCCTGATCGTGGACATTCAAATAACGGTGTGCAAACCGAACTGCCACGAATTCACTAACAAAAAAACCCCAAACATTTCTATTTACACACACCCAACCGGCACCCCATCTCTCCTCTTTTTCTCTCAAATGATAATTCTACGGAGCAAAACCGGAGTTAAGGTGTTAGTTATTACAGTAGCATATTTATACTGCGAGTAGAAAGACATGGAAAGAACACAAACTTGCGAAGAGGGCTAGAGAGCTGAAAGAGAATGCAGGCTCGCAGGTGGGGGGCATTTTAAATACAGTTGATCAGAAAGGGTGTCGTAAGATTAAAGCTCTTGCTTTTACAAAACAGTACAACGTCCCCGCAGAAAGAAGTTGACAAATAAGCTAAGAAAGAGGGAGGAGACTCCCAATGGTGTTTAAATGAGCGCAGTAGTACTTAAAGTAGACAACAGTCCCGCCAGAAAATAATTTCTAAATCAAGTTTCCCCGCAATAGAAATAAAAAGAGAAAAAGTTACATTAACACGTTTCAGGTTATTTTTTTATACTATATATGTTTTTGTTTTTTATGCATCTTGTTGTTTGGAGTCTTCTTGTTTCAAGCTTCCATGTTACTTTTTCCACTCGCCTTCAAAGCTGAAACAAAGATGAACGGGATGAAACTGAAGTAATTCACAGCTGAAACTGTGTGCGTGCAAGTGTGATTGTCCATCTATTTCAGAGGTGTAGGGATCGGTTTAGAGCGGTGTATGTGAGTTTACCTCTATATCTCAGGAGCCTTGGTAAGTGGCCTGAAAGCGGGCCGTCTCCTCAAAGATGAGCTCCTTCAGCTTCTCCTTAGGCAGATCGTCCAGCTCCATGGTGAAAGTGAACGGCTCCTCCGCTACGGGCTAGACAGACAGACAGGTTAAACCAAAGTGAATATATACACATGTACAACTAATAGTCTACCAACGAAAAAACACGTTGCAATAATCTTTGGGATGTAGCCTATAATCCGGTAGCACTGGCACCAGTGATTGCCGGTGAGGCATGAATTTCACACAAATGGACCCTGGCTATAATGACTCCTGAATGTTTGTGAGCAGTGGACCAAATGTACAATTAAATTATCAGCCACTGTGAACCGTGGGAAGAAGTGGGATTGGCTCGCTTGTAGTCGAGAGGTCCAGTGGTCTAGGGAGGCCCAGTGGTCTAGGGAGGCCCAGTGGTCTAGGGAGGCCCAGTGGTCTAGGGAGGCGCCTGTCTCTGGTGCACATGCACTGCTACAGCGTGGGTTTCCACTTCCCTCTTGTTTTACCAGCATATTACCCCAATTATGTAAGGCCCACAGCCATACCTCATCAGTGGGGTCGTAGTATTGTTCCAGGTACGGGTGGGCCAAGGCATCCTCCACCGTGATGCGCTTGATAGGATTAAAGGTCAACATTCGTCCCAGCAGGTCCAAAGCTGGAGGGGCGAGATGGAGCAGGTGATGGGTGTTTTAAAAATGATAGTAAATTCCAAAAACCAAGATATTATCAATAAAGACCACAATCCTACATAATATACAAAAACAAATTGGCTTTACTTTCACTACACAACTAAAAAGACTTTTCTTATTAGCACTGCCTTTGCTCACAGACATTTCAATGAGGAAAAGGTTTTATTTAATAGTGATCTAAAAGGAGAATTTATTTTAATTTACAACTTGGTTTTTCAGCCATTATTCGGTTTAATTTAAATAGCCACAGCAAACTACCCTTGCTGTCGGCCTTGGGGAAAAGCTTGTTCCAGGGAATCTTGGGCTTCTCAGGAAGAGACTGCAGGTAGTTCCTGGCCTTCATGTTGATAATGCAGTTCAAGTCGTCCGGAGTGGGAGAGCCCAGGATGCCTGAACAAGCAATCACATGCACATATTAAACCTTGGTTCCATGGCACCCACCGTAAGAAAGCATGTAGAAACACTTTAAAAACACAGACATTCACAATGACAACTCATAACCCCGGTAGAATTTTTTATACTCTTATTCCTTTCAAAGTTTGTGAACTTTGAGTAAGGCACATACATCTCCCTCTTACCCAAGATATGGTTGAGCTGGTCAAGATAGTGCTTCCCAGGGAAGATTGGTCTGTTGGACAGCATCTCAGCCAGAATACAGCCCACTGACCAGATATCAATGGACTTGGAGTAGCCCTGAAACAGCACACACGCAGAATTAGCACAAACGTGTCCTTTCACACAAATACTCAAACTACAACACGGTTTCCAAAAAGGTCAGGATTTGGATAGGATTGCAGCTGCTCAACAGTTCGGGGTCTCCTGTGTCGTATTTTATGTTTCATAATGGGCCAAATGTTTTCAATGGGTGACAGGTCTGGACTGCTGACAGGCCAGTTTAGTACCCGGACTCTCACTACGGAGCCATGCTGTTGTAATATGTGCAGAATGTGGTCTGGCATTGTCTTGCTGAAATAAGCAAGGCCTTCCCTGAAAAATACATTATCTGGATGGCAGCATACACCGATCAGCCGTAACATGATGACCACTGACAGAAGTGAATAACACTGATAATCTTGTTATCATGGCACCTGTCAGTGGGTGGGATATATTAGGCAGCATGTGAACATTCTGTCCTCAAAGTTGATGTGTTAGAAGCAGGAAAAATGAGCTAGTGTAAGGATCTGAGCAACTTTGACAAGGGCCAAATTATGATGGCTAGACGACTGGGTCAGAGCATCTTGCGTCGCAGTTTGTTGCATATGGGGCTGTGTAGCCGCAGACCAGTCAGGGTGCCCATGCTGACCCCTATCCACTGCCGAAAGCGCCTACAATGGGCACGTGAGCATCAGAACTGGACCATGGAGCAATGGAAGAAGGTGGCCTGGTTGGATGAATCACATTTCCTTTTACATCACGTGGATGGCCGGGTGAGCGTGCATCGCTTACCTGGAGAACACATGGCACCAGGATGCACTATGGGAAGTAGGCAAGCCGGCGGAGGCAGTCTGATGCATTGGGCGATGTTCTGCTGGGAAACCTTGGGGCCTGCCATTCAGAAAATTTCTAATTTTCATTCATCAGACCACAGGACAGTTTCCACTTCGCCTCAGTCCATCTCAAATGAGCTCAGGCCCAGAGAAGGCAGTGGCGTTTCTGGATCTTGTTTATATCTGTTTTTTTCTATGCATGGAAGAGTTTTAACTTGCATTGTGGATGCAGCGACGTAATGTGTTCACAGAGAGTGGTTTTCGGAAGAGTTCCTGAGCCCCTGCAGTGATTTCCACTACAGAATCGTGTCTGTTTTTAATGCAGTGCCGTCTGAGGGCCCGAAGATCACAGCCATCCAATATAGGTTTTCCTTGTCCCTTGCGTACAGAGACTTCTTCGGATTCTCTGAATCTTTTAATGATATTATGTACTGTAGATGAGATCCGCAAACTCATAGCAATTTTACGTTAAAAACATTATTCATAAATTTTCCCTATGGGCCTGCGCAGTCTTTTTGGTGAACCCTCCCAATCTTTACTTCTGAAAGACTCTTTATACCCAATCATGTTACTGACCTGTTTCCAATTAATCTAATTAGTTGTGAAATGTTCCACCAGGTTTATGTAGCATTACACAAGTTTTCCAGTCTTTTGTTGCCCCTGTCCCAGCTTTTTTGAAACATGTTGCTGGCATCAAATTCAAAGTGGGCATATATTTTTCAAGAAACTATAACATTTCCCAGTTTCAACACTTCATATGTTGCCTTTGTACTATTTTCCATTGAATATAGGGTTTAAATGATTTGCACATCTTTGCATTCTGTTTTTCTTTAGCGCCCCAAAATCTTTGGAAACGGGGTTGTACATTATCAGGACTCTTACTGAAAGTGAAACAGCCCGGTGAAATGCTTACTTGTGTGCAGACATGGAATATGACTTTTCAAATACATCTTGAGGAATATCTGGTACTGAAAATATTTTTCCTGTGTATGAGTATTTTCCCATTCATTGCTTGAAACAACACATTCAGACAATTTACTGTATTTATATTACAAACAGACAACAAAGTTGTATTTTAGAGAATTAATACGTCTTTCAATACCTGGGTTAAATGCACAGGAGTGCATTTGAGTAATAATTTGTTTTTGAGTAACATATTTCCAAAAGTATCTCCAAAGCCAAACATGCAGCTAGGTAAAATATTTCTTATTACTTCAAATGTGAAAGTAATTAAATATAAAATAATAATAAACATGAAATCAAAGTTCCAACATAATGAATGTGCACCTTGGAGTTGAGCATGATCTCTGGAGCCCTGTACCAGCGGGTGGCCACATACTCTGTTAGGAAGCCTGTGTGGTCATGCTCTGGGTCGGCTATCCGCGCCAGCCCAAAGTCACAGATCTGATAGAGGGGGAACGGGGTTGTTAATGCATGTAGGTAAGCATAAAGATAGACAGGTTCACATACAATGACCCATTCATGCAAAATGCACATTCACACCACGCCCTCTTCTGGTTGAGTCAGTACAGTACATTACTTTGCATTTCAAACCTTTTCATAAAACACAGGTACAGACAGCACAAGCACTCAAAAAATATATTAATGTAAAAGTAAAAAACACACACTGGAAAGTTGTACTGATTTGCATTTAGATTTACTGGAAAGACATAAATAGGGTCGGATACTTTGGTTGAAAGCGCTGTGGGGGGGATTTCCATTATGCTGTCATTTCCTGGCATATTTGGGGTCCACTTGTCCCCTTAGTGGGAAGGATCACTGTCTATCACCTTAATCCTATGGCGAAACATTTCCATCCTGATTGGAGTGGTCTTTTCCAGGATTACAAGGCCCCCATCAACAGGGCATGAGGGGTCATTGAATGGTTTGATGAGTATGAAAATGATGTGATTCATAAGCTATGGCCTTTGCAGTCAACCGCGCACAACCCAATTGAACACCTATGGGAGATTTGACTGATGTGTTAGAAAGAACTTGCCACCACCTTCATTAAAACACCACCGCCTCCTTGCTTTATGGTTGGTATGAGGCTCTTCTATTGAAAGTAAGCGCTTTCTTGTCACCAAATTTTGGTGTCTGGCATTGCGGCCAAACAAGTCCACCTTTGACTAGTCTGTCCAGAGCACATTGTTCCACTAGTTTAGGTCTTAACCCAGGTGCTGTATGGCAAAGATCAGTCCTGTCTAGATATTCTTTTCATCCTATCTGACCTCTCATATATGCCAAATCTCTTCTGTCTCTTTCTGACCGTCAACTCATTGATTGCTGCAAAACAGGACTATGATCCATTGAATTTACCATGGGATTTGTAGAGACTTCGGTGGGACCGCCTGTCCTATGTAAACTTTTCGTGCTCTGGAGTTTTCTCCATATAAAGATGATCAATTGGACAGTGGAATAATGTTCTTTAAATTGCTAGGAAATGGTTTGGTAACCTGACTCAAATTTTAATCAATTTTATGTGTTGGTAAAGCTAGGGATGTACTAGGGAAATAGAAACTTCAGAGTTTCAAAGTTAAACATTCTTGTTTTGTTAACTTGGATTACCTTTATCAATAAATATGTTTAAAAATTAGCTCAAATATTCACATGCACAAACACGTAGGAAAATACAACTTTCCAGGGGGTGTACTAACTTTACACATGAATTTAGATCATTCTGCCCACATGATGGCCCCCTAACCACTGGTACAGTTTCTGAACGAGTTTATAATTGGAATAACGGCATAGGTCATGCATTTACACTTTCAACTATGCAGAAAAATATCAGACATTTTCAAACAGATATACAGCCAACTTTATTAGGGATGCACTGATTAATCGGCCAGCAATCGGTAATCAGCAAAACGGCCGATTACTTGCGACCGATTGTGGTGTCTGAAAAGGCATCATGCTTACCAAATTTTTATAACAGGCTAACGTTTATCCAGTCACGTGTCAATGAAAGGTACAGTGCCAGGCTGCTTTGTTGTATATAAGGTGAAAGCTTATATACAACAAAGTCAATTAAAATGTCGGCTGTGTGGACATATTTTAAAGTTCACATCTAACTCGAAACAGTATCTAAAAGCAAGACACAAAGGAGCATGCCGAGTTTCTACAAACGACAGTTGCAGCTAAGACCATCGCCCCTCCCACCAACCAGACTCCAATAGCCACACTATTTGAAAATGCTCGAAAAATTCGCACGGACAGTGCAAAAACTAAAGTGATCACAGAGAAAGATATGGAATTCATCGTCTTAGAAGACCAGCCTTTCTCAGTTGTGGAGGACGTTGGTTTTTGAAGGCTGATGGAGCATATTGAACCGCGCTACACACTGCCTAATAGGTGTTCTTTTTCCAATGCGTGTTTACTAGAAATATTCAACGTCGAAGCTACACACACAGAAAAGCTTTTGGCACATGACAACATAGCTATCCGCTTTACAATGGACATTTATAGCTCCGATGTAAACCCGATGAGTACGCGCAGTCTCACTGCAAAATAGATAGTAGTGGTGTAAGGTAAGCGAAAGTCACGGTTTGGTATTGTATCTCAGATTTTAAGTTAATTTCGGCACAGTAGAAAAAGACAAGCAATACATAAAATGTATTTTAACTTATTATGAAGTTATAAACTTGTAAACAGTGGCTAATTGGCCATAATTCCCTGAACAAAGAGAGGCACATAAAGGTTTGGCTTGTCATTTGCATTCGGCATATTTATTTACGAGGTTGCATCACATGCTAGGCTACTTCAGTTGCTGGCTTCAAGAACCCTCTCCGGGGCGAAACTCAGAGTTTATCATTTTAGTTCCGCACACAGGAATTTTTAATTAACTTACTGCATTAGCCTGTATTGTACATTATTAAACACACTAATCTGTAAAGAAATCACAATGTGTTCTTACTGAAACTATTACCACAGTATTAATTACAAAATGCCACCAATGATTGTACCTCAATCATACAAATATGTGGTATAATAGACTAGCAACCCGAGAGTGGTCCGAAAGTTTATACAACAAAATCTAGAGGCTTGAGTCTTTTGTGTAAAGATATCATAGCTAAAACAGGCCAATAGAAAATCACAAATTAAAAGCCTCCATTTGTCATTTTCCTTAGCTGTGAGTGCAAATTACATGCTACAATATAAATGATTGTTGCACAAATTTTTTCGCCACCCCATCATCAGCTGGCTGGACTGGCAACCTTCTTTAAAGGGAACATTTTATTATTTGAAGTAAATCAGGAATTCTGAAAGAACAGTGGCTGAAGACCAAGCTGCAGCATAGACAACTGGACCACTTCAGGCCACACAATGTTTGATTCAAGCAACAGCAAACCACAGCTGACCAACCAAAATGACATATTGTCCTTTTATACAATCATATGGCTCACGTCTGTTCCAAGTACTCAATTTATTACCTTGAGGTCACAGGTGGTGTTGATGAGCAGGTTGGAGGGCTTGAGATCGCGGTGCAGCACGTTGGCAGAGTGGATGTACTTCAGACCTCTCAGGATCTGATACAGGAAGTAGCAAGTGTGGTCGTTGCTCAACATCTGGGTCTTCAGCAGCTTGTACAGGTCTGTCTCCATCAGGTCCTGCACTATATAGCTGGACAACGGAGTGTTAAGGAGCCAGACAAAACAGTAGGGCGGGGAAATTGCTAGGGACACCATAATACGATTACAACGGCCATCGTGTTGGTGCGGAAGTATCATGATACTATACTTTGGCATTGACACAATGGTCGTCGCAATTTTGCTTGTGTATTGTGATTTGATAACCTGATTTAATTTGGACTCGATGTTCCAAACAAAGTTTTGGTCAGTTGGGAAAATCAAAGTGCTGAAAACAAATTCCCTGCTCAGGCTCCCGATATAGAAAGATGATGGGGTAAACAAAGCTACGAGTGTAAAAATATCGCCTATTCGTAGGTTACTGTGTTATGTCGCAGCTTGTACTGGGTCTATAAGCATCACCAGATGCTTTGGGGCACCATTTCCTGTCTTATTTGAACAATGTGGCACCATAATTCTATTCTGAATGACACCCAATACATCCCCTTCCATTCTAGTGCCTGTGGTTGCTGCCCAATCATTGTAGCAATGTGTGTGGTTGGGGTGGTGGGAAGGGCAAGTGGGCTTTGTGATTCTAACATTAGGAAGCCTACAAACATTCTGTTATTGAGCAAGGCACTTACGCCTTATTGCTCTTCTCCAAGGGTGTCTGAGGATCTGGAAGGGGTGTAAATCTTGAAATACTGAAATTCAATTGGGTTTGTTAACATTACTCTATATGCTTTGTTGTCATCACAAAACATTTACAACTTTATAGCCTAATTGTAAACTAGATATAGTGAAAACACTGTGCAGTACAAATTACCAAAATATATTGCTGGGTCACCAGCACACCAAAACATGTTCAGTCTTCGGCCTGTTGTGCATAGCACATCTTAGTGTCTTCAACTGACAGGCCCCGTTTAGATTGCAAGCTAAGGAATTATTGGTAGATAGGCCTTAGACTTGCCAGGCAGGCTCTCATTTCCACTGGGACACCCTCTCTTCAATGCCATTCGGGGAGGAGTCACTGACTTACTGTTGCATCCATCAAGCAATTGAAGTGAACTCTACTGGCAATACTCGGCCCTCGCTCAGGGTGGTTGCGGTTGGTTGGTGTCCCTTTGGTTGATACTTGACAATGTGGGTGGATTGACTTCCTGCCTGTTGGGCCCTGTCTGGGACCTCCCCCGCATAGGGCCGCAGTGATCCCCGCCTCAGCCCCAAGGTTTTACGCTGCTATATTATCGTGCTGAGGGAGTAGGGTCAGTTCTCCTCCATTGTTAATCCTTTGTAAATCTAAGGAATACGCTCTCTAAATTTTCCTTGTCTCCTGCTCCGTTTAAACTTAGGAGGACATGAGGTCTTGGACCACACCCCAGGAGTACCAGCCTCGAAAGACTCGTAGCTGTCCCTGTCCAAAGTCCTCCTGGTTGCGTTGCAGATCAAGACGATACCTGACGATTCCAGCTGCCACTAACCCCTCTACACCTCTCAGGGACCTTGTTGCACTACTCCCTTTGCACTACTTTGACACTGCCTTGCAAAGTCTGATAATGGACGTTTTCAGTTGTTACAGGTACATGTCTAGCTCAGGAACCTCATTGCTGCCCTCTCTGCATCCTGGTTGCACATGCTACCTTACTCCTTCAATTTGCCTCGACTGCACATCTAGAATAACCATTAAGAATTGCCATTAGTACCCGCACAACTATTATCCCACTTGTAACATACACTATACTTAATACTTGTACATTTTTCTGGCCTCCTCTATTTGCCTTAATTGCACATTTAGTATTGCCATTTGTACTGCATTTGCCATCATTGCACATCTATACATTCCACTTGTAATATACATATACTTAATACTTGTAAATTTCCTGCCCTCTTCTATTTGCACTTCTTTTTAGATGCTAACTGAATTTCAATGTACTGTATGTGTTCTTGTTCAATGACAATAAAGTTGAAACTAATCTAATTATACATTGTGGCTCAGAAATATAACAAAATTACTATTTTGAAGGACAGAACATTTTCTGAATTACTGTCAAATGTCCATTTGGGATCATTTTACACTTTAAAAGAACCAAACTTAGTCCTCTTTAAAGTAGACTCTCGAGTGAAAAATAAAGTGTTTTTGTATTCAAGGTACCTTATATGCATGAGAGCTCAGCTTTTTTTTCCCCACCTGTTCTCTTCAGCTATTTTGTGTTTCTGAGTCCTTATGGTCCTATTTTGTGGTCTGAGTCCTTATGGTCCAATGCAGACATTAACTCACTGAACTACAGCCAGTGCAGGACAAGCCATCATAACTGTAGCGCCACAACTGTTTTTCAGCAGCCCACCTCAAGATTCAGTGGGGTCTGATTTATTTAGGAGCATTCAAGCATTAATAATGTAATCCAATCACATTAACATGGGTTATGAAATACATTTGCTGAATGGAACTAGCTAGCAGTTGTACCATTAGTCAGCAAAACTAGCCAGCAATGACAACATTATCCACATAAAAACTAGGTGCCTCTTACCTACCTAACATCCCATTTAAGAAAAATTAGTCTAGGGACATAAAGAGGATAACTAAAGGTTTTCTGACAGATTCTGCCATCTTCAGAATTGTCAGCCTGCTATCAAGCCACAGTTATGCCCTTTACACCCAGCCACCAACAATGCCTACTGCGGATGTATTCGACAGTTCAGTTGGCAATCGACAACACAAAACATTATCGTAATGAAAAGCTCAAGCCATGATCATGGCATATGAATAAAGTCTATGGCAAGAGATGCCCTTTACAGCTCACATGCAAACTAACACGTGACACACACCACACACAGCCCGTGACTGAGTGAAAGGATACACATCTCTCATGCACTCTATGCGCCGGGCCCTCAGGATGTCGTTGATGCCGATGATGTTCTCATGGCGGAACCGAAGCAGGATCTTGATCTCCCTCAGGGTGCGCTGGCAGTACGTCTGGTGCTCAAATGGACTGATCTTCTTAATGGCCACACGCGAGTCTGTCATGGTGTCATGGGCCGAGCTGAGTGGAGGGACAAGACAGATAATGGGGGGGGGGGGTAGCGGGACAAAGAAAGTGAGAGACAAACACAGAGAGAGGGACAAAGAACAAACCAAAGAGAGATGAGCAGCGCAATAGAGAGAGAGACAGGCAGCGAAAAAGATGGGCAGCAAGATAGTTAGGGATGGGCAGAGATGGGGGAAAGGGCTCCCGTTACAAAACAGTAATCCCAGCACATTGCACATGACAATGCATTTCTCAAGCAAACTGGGACAATTCAGCACATTGAAAAAGCTGACTAATTCTGTTTGAGTAGCAGAGTTAAACAAGGTCCAACTGAAATCTGACTATAGCCACCTAACCACACAGTTAAAGATTAAATTCACCTGTCATCTGAAAACAAGGCCCAAACTAAATTAGACTTTCACTTTTAACACAACCCCTCCAAACTAAGTGTTAACTGCCATGCTCAGGGAACGAACAACATATAGCCTGCACATGGATTTCATCTGGCAAACATTTGACTGCCGGTCAGATACTCTAACCAGTAGACCAACTGCCACCCCACCTAGCCATAACCTTACACTAAGATCTAAAAGCTCAATTTTAAATGCTGATTTTGACATTGTAGCTATGGAATGAGGAAACTAGGGAATAATGAGTAATAAGAAAAAAATGTCTATTATTGAATTAAGCTAAGTAACTGAACTGTCAACGTTTCAACCTACGCAAGAAAAAAAAAACAGCAACAAGTCCCAGAGGGAGAAAAAAATGCATGCCCAGTCACTGCATAGTGAAAGTAGTTAATATACACTTCAGAAGGGTTGGTTTTCAGTAATTTCTCCAACTCCGAAAGATGAGACACTGTAGAGTTATAGCAGCAGAACTCGAGGCAATGGAATGCTCTTTGCTTAAGTATATTTATTTGTAGTGTCCCGTGCTTCACAGTAGTTAGGCTACAGGTGAAAATATTGCTAAACACATCTGCCTGATAATATGGAGCAATGAGTCTTCTCTGGAGATGGAAATTATAGCATGGCATTTTATTTTAGAGTGATTTTAGTTGTTTAAGCTTTCATGTTTATAAAGTCACAACTGGAAAGCCCTAAAATACCTGCCTGATAATGCAGCAGCACAAGCTGCCAAAGCTTGCTGACACACATTGAGTAAAAAGAAATATGTGCTACTGGGCTATGAAGTTGCCTCGCCTAGCTATGTTAAAAGCATTTGCTAAACTGTTTTAATGAAAATACACTTTTGTAATTTTAGGTTAGTACTAATATACTTTAAAGCACACAAGCCACATAACAAGGACTATAAAGTTCAGTCATTTGCAAAGAAGGATATTGTATTAGTCTTCAAGCAGTATGAACTATGGACTGTCAACATACAAATAACATCTATCGACTTGACTACAAAGACCTGCGCAATCACGCCAATCACTCCCTACCACTTCCTGTATAGAAAAAAATTTGGCAGCCTCAATAACCACGCCTATTAGCAATTCAGCTACCTTTACGTAGAGACTAACCCATAAGGTTATGAACAAATTAGTAAGCACGCTACACTTATTGGAAGAGTTCGATTTCTTTAATTGCGAGCAATCGCGTACGTTGTTACTGAGATGCAACTGCACAATAGTCTCCGTATAGCTAACAAGCCAACGTCAGCTAACTGAAGTACTACTAAAAGTAAAAACACAACACACAGCGTAACGTAGTAGGGTAGTAAGTTAGAGTAAAAATATAGCCATTCAACTAAGTCAAACCCTGGCAATATGTTGCTGGATATTTAACGTTAAGTATAAATTAAAGAGCTGGTAACATACGTTAACTGAAAACGCAACAAGGGTTGTTTTTAAATATCAGCTAGTTGGCTAGCTATATGCATAAAGTAGACGCAGAATTGTGTGTTGTTTACAGCTTACGTTAGCAAGCAGCGTAATGTCATTGAACAAGCGATAATCAGGGGACAGAGCTAGCCAACGCCTTCAACTCTAAGCCAACTAACTGTAGCCAGCTTGTTTCTATCCCGAAGTCAACGTATTTACCGCGTAACTGTGCATTTCCTCTTACCAAACCATTCCATAGGCCCCTTCCCCGATGTAAGACAGGTTGACATAGCGAGGGCCAACGTCAAAGTTTTGCCCCTTCACCACCTCCAACACGGGCTTGGTCCCCGCCGTTCCAGTCGCTCCCTCGGGCGCAAGAGCACCACCAGACCCGGCGGCACCAGTATTTGAGCCTGTGGCTCCAGCCGCCGCGACACTGCTGCTAGAATCCGCCATGATTCAGTCTAGAAATTGACTATTTGCGTTCAATATTTTGGGAGGGGGCCTGGCGAAAAGGTATAAATGACTTCAGGTTGATTGGAAGATAAGATATATTTCCTTTGGGTTTGTTTCGTTGACGAATAGAGACGACTCGATCAAGGCCCCCCTCCAGAGTGTGTAAATTGATTTTTTTTTTCCTCCTTGCTTCTTCTTCGCTGTTGTTTTTTTTTTTTTGGCGTGTTAGCGGTTGATGAGGTACTGCCACCTTCTGGGTGGCGGGGCTAATTAAAATAAGAAAACATCCGTTTTATATATAACCTCATTGTATATTTCAGTACAAACAACCCACATGATGGTGTAAAAACCTTCCCCACGCACCCAGGTGTATTGCTCGGATTCAGGAGTAGTCTACCCCGTTTTGGCTATCGGGCGAAATCATTTCAAACCATTATTTCCATAAACTTTAGCAATCTGTTGGATATGTTTACACAGGTCAAGTGATTGCTTCTGATATGAACGCTTTACTGCGTTCCCAATGAAAACCTATTGTAAAATTATAACAAACACTTGAAATAGTTCTGGACTATGCACATACTATGCACATGCTGCGACATGAAAGAGCAGTATAGATAACGGTTCGATTTGAGAAGGGCGCTCCCTGTTTTCACTTGAAGACCTCCAGTTCAAAATTATTAATAGAATTTCCGAATTGGGCTTTTAATTGGGCACCTGGCTCACACTCGCGTGGAATCTCTGATTTTAATATAAATACAATCACCTTTCCATCATAAACTATGTAATACACATCTATCCGATCACCAGTCAAGCCGTTCCTGACACGCAGGTCAGATCAATCACAAAATCTGTGAGGGGCTCGGCATGGTTGCTTCAGTTGTTTTTTATTTAGATTATTTATTCAATTCTATGGTGATTACATTTGGGACTGACCGAAGACGTCACAATATGCGAAAGCTGAAAAAGTTATATATATATACCGTTTCGGTTGCAATATATTAAACATTGAAACTGAATGGTAAAATGCATCTAATTACGAAATTATGTACTTCGAATACACTGTTGCTGGGTGCCCACCACTCCCTTCGGAAGTGCGGTGTTTACTGTATTTCCTGGTTACTCCTCTGAACAGGCGAGTTCGTTTTCATGGTCCGGAATGCCGTACGGTGGCGATGTTTGCTTAGGACCAATGAGCCCGTCGAAAATCAGGTAACTCCGCCCTTTTGAAAACATTCGCACTCAGTGTATCAGGGACTCGACTGTGTTGAGTGGTTATGATACGGTTGGGAGGAAACTGGTTGGTGCGGATTCGAATAGCGCTTACTGTTTTAGGATTTCCATATTGTCTCTGTACCTCAAGAATCAGGTATGGAGCATTCTGTTCATAATGTGATTTTGTTTACTGTTCTTTCCACCTTCGATAGGCTAGGCTGATAATGCAGATAACAATGTGTCGTGTTATCTACATTAGCTAGCTACTATACCGTACCCTTAATGTGTTATGTTCGTCAAACATTACTGTGGTTAATATTAAGATATCTCTCTATTTCTCTCCCGAGCAAGGCCTCCCATCTCATGCTCTGCTGCCCAGTTTCCTGCCAGAACTGTTAAAACCGTCAGTACCAGTGCCTGCAGTGCCTTCACCATGTCCTCAGCCCCTAACGTCAAGGCCAGGTGCCTACAGTACCCCGGCTCAGAGACCCAGCGTTTCCCCGTGCCCGATGACAAGGTAGACTGGAAAATTGACTGGCACATGTACAGCCCAGTGAGCTACACGGCCCCAGTTGTGCTCAACAAGCCTGTATGGGCCGATCCTGACATCGGGTGAGGGAAAGAGTGTTACACATGAGATTTACTATTGGTTGCGTTGATCCTTGAGGTTGTAACTTACTAGTGGTAGTAGTGATACAATGTTGTGTTCTTTCACACAGGTCTTTCTCCCCGCTGTTCAACACTCTGGATGGCAAAGTGGACAGGCGGAGTCATGAGGGGGAGTACAGAGTGGAGAAGGGCATTCCAATGTGAGCCTTCCTTCACCCAAACACATTTGTACACATGCTTAGGAATTCCGATGATAATTGATCAGGATCTCCATAGTTCTCCGCTGATGACCCCCAGTCCTACTTCTGGACAACATTACATTTTGCAAAGAGTACAATTAATATTAGCTTGAGAATGCCAGTCTTTGACGATTGGAACCCTGCTATCATGCTGAGTGTATGATTAAAATGTCCAACACAATGGGGGTATTTCAGAAAGCAGGTTTACTGAAAACCTAGAGTCAGCTGACTCAGAGTTCATGGAAACTCTGGGTTTACGGTTTCAAAGAGCCAGTTCAGCGTTTCTCTGAGTCAGTTACTACGGCAACACACTCCGTGAAGCTAACCTGCTCGCTAGCAGGTTTTATCCAACCAACCCTGAGTTTGTCCTACTCTTTGACTGAAATCTGCCACCTGAATGTGTCAGACAGGGCGTGTCCTTTTCTCGAAGAGCCAGTAGAAGCACATACTCCGCAGAAATCTCAGTCGGGAGAGAGTGATCAGACCCGGCTTTGTTGTTTTATCATTCCCAAATGATTATCTGTTTGAGAATTACAGTTTTTCTGCACAATCATCATTCATGAGATGAATCATCATTCATCTCAAAATATTCTCAGCCCTCATATGATTCATGGAGGACATGCTCTCAATTTGGAACAAATTCTTTGTGTTGCAGTTTTCTGTATAACATCGGTGACGCTGAGCATATGTCTAAGGCAACCGTCTCTGTCGGGCTGTCAGAGATGTGACTCTGAAACGTTTTCTGTACACTTTTGTAGTGTTCACAAGTCACAGACCAACGAGACTCATCAAAAAAGAATTCCACAGAATTGCAGGTATCAATCTAAGCAGTAATCAGTTAATTTAGTATGAAGCTTTGAGACTTGAAGCACAAATCAGTTAATATTTTAGGGTTTCCAGGGGTGATTGGCTGCATAGATGGCACTCATACTCCTATCACAGCTCCTTCAGTAAATGAAGGAGATTATGTGAATAGGAAGAACTTCCACAGCATTAATGTGCAGATAGGCCAACAAAGAATTGTACTTTTTTCGAGAATTGTAGGCTACTTATTTTTTGCTCAGAAAATTTCACTTAGGCTACTACTTAAATATATGTTGCATGTAGCCACTGAAACGTGTTTAATTATGTAGGGGAGGCTAAACAGCATCACAATTGCTCATACTGATATTATACTCATCCTGTTTGAAGTATATATTTTTTATTTCATCTTCAGTTGCTGCCAAGTACATTTTGTGCCTGTTGGGTTGCACCTGCATAAACAGATGATCTCACTTGGTCCAGGCAAGCGAACTCGGCAGTGAAAACTGCCCAAAAGCAACTACACTACCTGAGGAGACTCAAGAAGTTGGACATGTTTGTAAAAACTCTCACCAACTTCTACAGGTGCACCATTGAGAGCATCCTCTCAGGCTGCATAACTGCCTGATACAGCAGCCGCTCCGAACCTCCAGAGGGTGGTGAGGTCTGCGGAGCGTGTCATCGGCTGCCATCTCCCCTCCATGCAAGGCATCTACCGTACACGATGCCTTAGGAAAGCACGGAACATCAAAGACTACAGCCACCAATGCTATGGTCTATTCACACCGATACTGCCGTCTGGTTGACACTACCGGAACATCGGAGCACGCACTTCCAGACTCACAGTTTTTTCCCCTCAGGCCATAAGGCTCCTCAACCAGCAACAATGATCTATGATCATACTGATCACACATTAACATTTCAAATGCTCTGATGTCTTTCTATGTACATTTAATATACATTAGAATATTCTTTTGTATGTACCATTCATAGGCATATTACACTGATATTTATAATATTAAATACTTCTACCCATATTGTTCATATTTCCCATCCTACTCTCTTTAAAATTGCTGCTAATTTACATTTTTATGTATATTATTGCTATATTTTTGCTTTATATATATCTTAATTCTTATTACGTAGATGTGTGCCATGTCACAAGAATGTGACTGTTCAGAATGACACTGTTATTCGGTGCATTGGATAAATAAACTGTAAACTTGATATTACACCCACACGCACACATTATATAAATGTTTAATGAGTGGAGGACTCGAGATGTGACTTTTCTTTTTTTTCAGTTAATACTCACGCATTGTCTCGGTCAGCAATTTTCTGCCGCGCCACCTCACGTTCTTTTGCTGCTGATACTGTATTGCTTTTTTCTTGAATATATACACATATTCTGCATGTGCATTCATTAATATATCTAACTCCACTGGGGAGAAGTACGGGGTCCGAAAACCTTTTTCTCGTGCTGCCGTGATGAATCACGTTATCTGCGTTCCATTGATGAGGGGTTAACTTAACTCATAGTTGACTGACCTAATTGTTTCCACCTGTTCTGAAACCGTCAACTCTGAGTTTGACAGCTCAGAGTCAGTCAACCCACAGTTGCGGTTTCAACTCAGAGTATGTTAACCCTGCTTTCTGTAATACCCCCACTGTCTGACTTGTAAACACCAGTGGTCACAAGCAGACATTGAAAATCATTATGACCAGATTCAGTCATTGACCAATGGTTAGCTAGCATTCGACTGCATGTGACTAAGTAGGCTGGTGGTGGATTGTTTCGCTACAGTTCTATATGACTTTCAGTCATTAATAATCATTGATTATTTTGCAATCTGAGCTAACATTAACTTTTGTCTCACTCTAGAAATCCTCACGGCCGCACTGGTTTGACTGGGAGAGGTTTGCTGGGACGGTGGGGACCCAATCATGCAGCTGATCCCATTGTTACCAGGTAACTTTTCTCACTTCATTCTATAATCTGTAAAACTATGCACCTATGTTTCACAGAACTTAACCCTGACCTCCTGCATGCTTGTGACCTCCCACACATTCATATCCTATGAAAAACTGCCTACATATGAAAGGTTATATGTAAGCAGTTCTCCATTGGTTTACATTGACATCACTTCCTGAGAGAGGTAAAAAAAAACACATTACAAACATATCAACATTCAACATATAATCATACAAAATACGTTTTAAATATACGTGCATAGGCATAGTCTCCAGTAAGCTAAATAACATTAGCTAAGAAAAAGTTCCTAGAAAAGGTTTTAAGTCAAATTCCTGGTTAAGGGCATGGGGAGATCTCTTGACCAAATTGTTTGGTAATGGGTTTGCTATGGAGCCAAATTGAGCTAAAATGTATTGACTGTAAGAAAAGAAAAACGTAACTGAAATATTTCATAGTATGAAGAAACTCAATTCTATTGTATGAAAAACATAGATTCAAGCGTGGAAAAAGTGTATGCTAAAATTAAATGGATTTTTGCGTCCGATCTTAAAATGTTTTCATTCAAACACGTTTTTTCCACGTTCGCTTCTTACGATTACAATTTCTTCCCACCTTCGTTCGAGTCATGTTTTCTCTATTGGCGTGGAGGCGGGGCTTTTGATGATGGGAAGTTCGACTCTTTCTACTGACTCGGATCTTGCACAGTCGTTCAGTAAAAAGTTTGAATCTTTCGAGTAATTTCGTTCAAAAATAAAATACTACATTAATTACTGTAGGCCATGCGTCTAATTATCTGTTACAAACATGTATTTACAGTGCAACTTGCTTGATCAACTATTCTTTGAGAACGTCAAACTAACAGCTGTTGGACGGAGAGTAGGCTACTCAGCTGGAAGCCAGCGGTCGGGGTAGATCTCCGCTGGCAGACGTTCAAATGAACGAAACAACCGTTCAATTGAACGATAAAACTGACCGAGTTAGTCGTTCACAATTCTTTTTTTTACTTAGGCAAAGGCAGTGGCTCTGTGCTTGTTTTCATCTGTTTTTTTTCTTCATTACATCAGTAATCAAATAATTGCATTAATTATTAGAGTCTGCGTTCAATTATCAGTTATAATCAGGTCTTTATGAAGTTCCTGCCTTGATCTATTTTCCTCTGTGAATGTACATGGACGTTGATCGGTGAACTGAACTGGATCGGGACCGGGTATGAAGCAAGTGATCATGTCGTAGGACCACCCCCCCCCCCCCAAAACACCCCAGTCGAAA
This sequence comes from Esox masquinongy, assembly GCA_016801175.1. Lineage (NCBI taxonomy): Eukaryota > Metazoa > Chordata > Actinopteri > Esociformes > Esocidae > Esox > Esox masquinongy. The sequence continues at coordinate 5,939 of JACXGI010002476.1, read as the reverse complement.
ACGGAATTATTTCCCTGGGCCTACTCGGCTGTAATTTTATAATTAAGAAATAATTTAGGTTGCTACATAATTAGGTTTACTTTTGATTATTTTTAATCGATTTCTGCCAAATTATAGAAAATTCTGCAATATTCCACGTTTTACAGTCAATTCTATTAGACCATATTCCTTGATTCCGTCCACGTTTTCTGCAGCGCAGAAATCATAGGGCCCTACTATACTTTCTATATCTATAATATTCAATACTTTTACCCTATTGTTGATATTCCCCATCCTACTCTTTTTAAAATTACTGCTAGTTTACATTGTTGCTATACTATGTATGTATATTATTGCTATATTTTTGCTTTATATATTTCTTAATTCTTACTACGTGGATGTCGGGTGCCATGTCACAAGAATTTCATTGTGCAGAATGATGCTGTGTTATTCGGTGCATTTGATAAATAAACTTTGAACTTATGCTTGCTGTTACCTACCTGGCCACCTGCCAAACTTTTTCGAGTTTACTTCATATAAACTGAGTGGTTAAATTCTTTTTTACGAGTTTACCAACTTATTATTTTTATCTATAGATTTTTTTAACCCAAAAAAGTCTCTATTTGGACATAACAAATGGAGCTACTCGCCCCTGAACACCCGAAGCTAAGTAACATTATGCCTACTCATTATAGTTGTTGTAATTTCATCATGAAGGAGAACTATCGTCTTCAGGTAAATATAGGAAAGTTAGAGGCTCGGTTTCAGACGAAAAAGTCAGGCAAGGATTATGTTAGTGTAGAAATGGAAAAAAACAGCATCTGTGCCACCACGAAGAAACGATAATATTGTTAGCCCCCCGGCACAGCTCCTGCAGCTGGGCAAGAACTTTCTCTTGGTCACTGGGAAGAAATCCCATCGACCATTTAAATCTGGGTCGCTGCTAGAGCCGACAGAGACTTTCTGCAGGTTTTCCCCACTGGATTTGGAATCAAGGCTGGAGAAGACTTCGAAAGAGAATGATTGGCAGGCATTTTCTACCGGTAGCCTGGAAAAACTGAAAACTCTAGTCATTGGTGATTCCATTACCCGTAGTATTAGACTAAAGAATCAGCCGGCAACTGTACACTGTTTACCAGGGGGCAGAGCCACCGAGGTAGCTGCAAATCTGCGGTTGGTGCTAGCAAAATCTACAACTGGCAGGGGTTACGAAGCAGAACATAGCATCAGTGTGTAAATTAGCTAGAAAGAATTGTTGGCATCGAGTAATTGTCTCTGGCCCCCTGACGAGCTCTACAGCAGACTCGTGCAACTCAGTTGCTGGCTGAAAATGGAGTTCTGCCCATCGCAGGGAGTAGAGTTTGTAGATAACTGGCTCTCTTTTTGGGACTCTCCCAGCAATAGAGCCAAGACAGATCTGCTGAAGAGCGACAGACTCAATCCTAGCTGGAGTGGTGCTCTTCTTTCATCTAGGAACATAGACAGGAGTCTCACTCCTATAGCCTCACCATGAGACAGGGTGCAGGACAGGCCGCAGGCTGTTAGCCAGCCTGCTAGCATAGTGGAGTCTGTCATTAGCATAGCCAGAGCTGTTAGAATAGTTTTGCCTATTGAGACTTTGACTCATTCCAGGTTGAGAAAAGTTAAACAACACGAGAGCACTCAAGCAAGCCTCTAGAAATTTGGAGCAAAAGTGGTGCTCCACTAAGTTGGAAGTATTTAGACTAGACTGGATGGACAGTACAGTACAATACTGAAAAGTACTCACATCTCCTCGATCAGCTTATTTCTCCAATTTTGATTCGTATGTGTGGATGGCATGTCCTTTGACAAATCAAAGGAATGTTCTGGTGTTCCTCAAGGCTTGGTTTTGGGACCATTATTGTTTTCACTATATATGCTACCTCTGGGTGATGTCATCCAGAACCACAATATACATTTTCATTGTTATGCTGATGACACAGTTGTATATATTTCGATGACACATGAAGAAGCCCCAAATGTAGCTACTTTGGAAGCTAAATTTTCAGATATTAGGAAGTGCATGATGGAGAACATCTTGCTTTTAAACTCAGGAAAAACATAAATGCTTGTTTTAGGACCCAAGAAACAAAGAGTTTTGTTGGCAGATCACGCAGTGAACCTCAACGGTTGTATGGTCGTCTCCACAGTCTGAAATTAACACCTGGCAAGCGCCAGATGCGGGTAGATTTTCTGTTTGTTAAACTGAAATCCACCCATTAGTTCAGTGAGAATATATACATTCATTTTTGAAGGAATACGGTACTAAGGAGCAAAGTCGGCCATCCGATGCAGGCAGAATTGTCTGGTAGGTACTAGCTAGTGCCGTAGTTAGATAATTGTTTCTGCACTGACAGTGAAATGGTAAGGATATTTGAAGCAAGAGAAATTTCCCAGTCTGTTTGCAAACCTGATGAAGCTCCACAGTTCCTTGATGGTCTTCGGGACTGGCCACGATCTCACCATCTCCACCTTCAGTTCCTGCATCTTGACGCCATCCAGAGCGATGCGGTACCCCAGGAAGGAGAAGGTGGACTGGTGAAAGGAGCACGTCTGGCCCTTGACATATAGCTGGTGGTTGAGCAGACATTGTAGAACAGCACGGACGTGGGCTACATGCTGGAATTAATGGTTTTGTCGGGGAGTACACCAGGATGTCGTCAATGTATACCACCACATACCCTGCTCCAGCATTTCTCTGATGTAGGTCTCATGGCTTTGTGTTCGGCCACCGAGAGGAGGTAGATCCGGCTTCCGGGGGCGCGGCTTCTGGTATGAGGTCAATGGCGCAGTCCCAGGAACGGTGAGGAGGGAGACACCTGGCTTTGTCACTGGAAAACACCCCACATAAGTCTGCATACTTTGGTCGGATGTTGGCTGGGAGGGTGCCCCCCGGAGTCCCCACCGATGTGGCGCCACTCGTGATGGACAAGCAGGTGTTCTGACACTCCGGTGACCCTCCCAGAATCTTCTGTTAATTCCAGGCCATGTTGGGGTTGTGTTTCTGGAGCCACAGAAGACCCAGGATGATGGGGTGTATGGACAACGTCATCACCATTAATTCCAGTCTGTCTCGATGGCAACCATTGATGGTGAGAGTGAGCAGGCGGGTCACGTGGGTTATGGAACCGGATCCTACGGGACGGCCATCTAAAGCCTGGATGGGCATCGAGAACCTCAGATGGCGCAACGGCAGCCCAAGAGCATTCCCTAGGGACCGGTTGATGAAGCTCCCCGCAGCACTGGAGTCAATCAGGGCTGTGGATGTATGAGAGGGAAAGCCACCAGACAACACCACCAAGCAACAGAAAGGGCTCACTATGTTATGCAAACGCAAGGCACCTACTGTGCCAATGTGCTACCTAGCTACTCACCTCCTTCCTCCTCCGTGCCTGGGCCGAGGCACACCCCTTCCGGAAGTGCCCCTTCTCACCACAGAACAGGCACAAACCCGTTGACTCCATCGCTCTCTCTCCTCTTGTGGTGAGCCACATAATCCCCAGTTCCATGGGCTCAGGTTCCAGCTCAACCCGAGAGGGAGAGGGATGGGCACGGCACGCCAAATGTTCACGTTCCCGTAGCTGCCCGTCGATGGCTCTCTGGAGTTCTCTTACCCGTGCGCGGCTAGACTCCACACGGTCGGCAACGGGAGGCACAGCCGCACCAGCTGACTAAACAGGGCTGACCCCTCCCGACCGTGTGCCATTTGCGACATAATTTCGCTGAATGCTGTTACCAATCTGGCGATCTGTCTATCCTCGAGCTCCACCGCACGACCCGGGGCTCAAGCCCCATCCCCGTGCCCACCCTGACTCATCTCGAACATGGTAGTGCAGGGAAAACGAAAGGAAAAACAGAAAGCAAACAAACTGATCGAAAAAAACAAAGTGCCTCTGTGGGGACGGGTTATTCTATGAGGTGCGAGGGTAGCGAGTGTGTATAGGAGAGGCTAAAACGAAAGTAACAAACAACACCGACAAGAAGAATCACATTTGGACTTTTATATATAATGATCACGGCACCACACGGTCTTGCACATACATGGACACAATAACCCGTGAGGTACAGGTGGAAACCAGGAACTAAAATAGACATCAAAATAACTAACTCAAAACAGGTGTGTGATGGGTGTGCTGCTGCCATCTGCTCCAGCCGACAGTTAGTACACCGGTGAGGTGGAGCACCGAAGAGGGAGAGAGCATGCAGTGCCATGCGGAGCAGCCACAACATTAATTCTTCACCACCTGACCCATGAGCATGTACAGTATACATTCTTAATATAAGTAGGTAATTGTAAGTATTTATAAAACCTGTTTTGAGTTAGTTCCTGGTGTAGGTAATTATAAAGGAAAACATAGGGCAAGTGGTTTTGATCCTGAATTACATAAATGTAAATGATTTCATAGGACATGGATATCTGTAAAACATCCAAAACAATTTGACATGTAATTTTGTTGAAGAGCCATTCTCAGAACATTTTGTTGCCACAATAATTATATGTTATTATTGCTACATCTAAAATGCCGAATGGGTAAGCAATGTTTGCAAGGCCATTGTTTTCTGCTTCATGGGACATTTTTTAGAATTTCAAGAAATTATTTTAAAATATACTTAAGACAGGAAGGGGCCGAATCACATAAAAAAGAGAGTTTTTTGAGAAATGGAGGTTTGGAGACAAAGGAGTTTTAAGAGGATGGCTAAAGTATGATGCTCAGGCTGTGGTGATGAGTTGTTCTGTGTGACACAAAAAGGCAATATACTATTTTGGCCAGTAAAAAATATGTGTGGCTGGTGGATTTTTTCATCTACCAGTCCCCTTGGCCGGTGAGCCAAAAAAGTTAATTTCGGACACTGGTCGTATCCCAAAAAAACTGTAAGAAACCTCTGCATTATCCATCGACCCTGATCTCTCCTTTGATGAACATATAAAATATATCTCAAGCTCCCTTTTTCGATCTTCAGAACATTGCAAAAATCAGAAGCCTTTTATCAAAAACCGTTGCAGAAAAACAAATCCATACTTTTGTTACCTCTAGATTAGATTACTGCAATGATCTTCTGTTTGGATACTCTGATAAATCATTAAATACACTTCAATTAGTGCTTAACACTGCTGCTGGAATTGCAACTAGAACGAAAAAAATGTGGACACATTACTCCAGTATTAGCCTCTTTACACTGGCTGCCTGTTAAGGTTAGGGATGATTTTAAGGTTTTATTGTTAACCTATAAAGCAATACATGGACTTGCTCCTACTAACCTCGCTGAAATGATCCAGCCATACAGTTGTGCTCATAGGTTTGCATACCCTGGCAAAATGAGCTGCATGGTCAAGTTGCCAGAAAGAAGCATTTACTGCGCCAATGCCACAAAAAAGCCTGGTTACAATATGCCCGACAACACCTTGACACGCCTCACAGCCTCTGGCACACTGTAATTTGGAATGACAAGACCAAAATAGAGCTTTATGGTCACAACCATAAGCACTATGTTTGGAGAGGGGTCAACAAGGCCTATAGTGAACAGAATACCATCCCACTGTGAAGCATGGTGGTGGCTCACTGATGTTTTGGGGGTGTGTGAGCTCTAAAGGCATGGGGAATCTTGTGAAAATTGATGGCAGGATGAATGCAGCATGTTATTCAGAAAACACTGACTGACTACCCCTTGTTAAATAGCGTAGTGGTTAGAGAGGGACTATGGATCAGTAGGTCACAGGTTCGGGACAGACAAAAACGTAGCTGGGTACCACCTTCAGTAGCTACGTTATAGGATGCCTAAAATAAAGTAGTTCTGGTGGATATTAGGATTTGTTCAGGATAGACAAATACGCTGACTACACGATTCTCTCGTCTTTTCACTTGATGAGAAAGTCAGTTATCGTCACCTATATTGATAGATACTGTATGTCATTCACAAATGGCTAATTAGCTGTTAAA
>JACXGI010002475.1:55878-73259 GCA_016801175.1 Esox masquinongy | reverse complement strand
TCAAAACCTTCCTTTTCCACTTTTTTGGAAAGGAAAGAAAAAGGTGCAGTGGTCTCTTAATTTTTTCCAGAGCTGTATATATAATAACTGTTTATTAATGTCCAAACTTGTAATTTAACAATATGTCTGTTAATAATTCAATTTACAATGCTAAAAAACTAAAGTCCCCTCTGGAATTTCTCCAAAAGAATGGCTGATCAGGAAAGATTCTGCATGTCTAAAAGTTCTCCCTTGCTATGTGTTCTTCCATCTCAGCAAACATTATACTGTGCTTTCGAGAAGCCACTCCAGTGTTGTCTAGGCTGTGTGCTTTGGGTTGTTCTTATGCTGAAAGATGAATCTTTGCAAGAGTCTGAGATCCTGAGACCTCTGGATCAAGTTTTCTTCTATGTATTTTGCTGTATTTCGCTTCAAGGACTTCAATGTATTTTCATCCTTCTTTCAATCCTGTCAATCTCCCAGTACCAGCCGCTGAGAAGCATCCTCATAGAAGCATCTTTATAGTTTTATGCTCCCTCCACCATGCTTCATCTTCCAGATGGTCTTAGCCAGGTGATGAACCGGTACCTTGTTTAAGCCAAATGTAGTGTTTGGCATTCAGGGTCTAGAAAATGTGTACTGACTTGATCAGACAAGATATTTTGTTCTCATGCTCTTGGGGCCGGTTTCACAGACACAGATTAAGCCTAGTCTAGGACTAAAACAACAAGGGTTAGGGATAGCTCAATGGACTTTTCTATTGAACTTGATGTTTTAGTCCTAGAATATGCTTAATCACTGTCTGTGAAACCGGTCCTTAGTGTCCTTCAGACGGCATGTTATGCCTTTTACTCAGGAGTGGCTTTTGTATAACCTCTACCATAAACACATCATTGATGGAGGGCTTCTGGTAGGTTCTCCCATCTTTGCAGAGAAATTCTGAAGGTCTGTTGGAGTGGTCTTGAATACCTTCTCTGGTGCAATTCTAGGATTGAGAGACAGTTGGGGCTTAGCCCAGACAAGGGCTGTGTGGAGGGGAGCAAGAATTAGATCAATTGATCTGGGGCTGTTCCAAAAAGACCCAGCCTTGGCCTAATGACATCACTGCACGTTCCTGACCAAGGCCATTCCAGCCAACCATTGGTTTGGCTGGTCATGCTTAAAATTCAGTCAGAATCAGAAATCAAAATCAGAAAGAGCTTTATTGCCAAGTGAGTTTCACAACAAACAAGGAATTTGTTCTGGCCGTTAGTGCAACAATTAATACAAAGGAATAAGGGAAGTAAAAATAAATAAGAACAGTGGACTGAGCATAAAAATAGTAGACTGTGCATTAATAAATTAAAAAATATATCTAAAAAGTATATGTAAGGTGCAAGATGTCCAGTTGAGGGTTGTTTATGTATGTGAGGAGAGGTTATAGATTTGTCCAGTTGAAGGTTGTGTGTGTATGTGGGAGAGGGTTATAGATCTGTCCCGTTGAGTGTTGTGTGTGTATGTTGGGAGCGGGCTATAGTCAATTTGGTTCCAGGGGCATGTTCATGAGGCCTACTGCTGTAGGAAAGAAACTGTTCTTGTGGCAGGAGGCTTTGGTCCTGATAGACCTCAGCCTTGTGCCGGAGGAGAGAGCTCTGAATAGTCAATTTCCGGGGTGAGAGGGATCAGCCCCGATCCTTGCTGCTCGCCGCCACGTCCTGGAGGTCTGTAGGTTGTGTATAGATGGCAGATTGCAGCCAATCACCTTCTCTGCAGAGCGGATGATGTGCTGCAGCCTGCCCTTGTCTTTGGTAGTGGCTGCAGTATACCAGACAGTGATGGAGAAGGTCAGGATGGACTCTATGATGGCAGTGTAGAAATGCACCATCATAGTGGCAGGTTGAACTTTTTCAGCTGCTGCAGGAAGTACATCCTCTGCTGTGCTTTCTCTGTAAGAGAGGTGATGTTCAGCTCCCACTTGAGGTCCTGCGCGGTGGTGGTGCCCAGAAAGTGAAAGGACTCCACAGAGTTGACTGGAGAGCCACCCACGGCGATGGGGTGAGGGCAGCTGGGCTTCTCATCTCCACAGTCTTTAGGGCGTTGAGCTCCAAGTTGTTCTGACTGCACCAGGACACCAGGTGGTCAATCTTCCACCTGTAGGCAAACTCGTCTCCATCACAAATAAGTCAGATGAGGGTGGTGTCATCCGCAAACTTCAGGAGCTTGACAGAGTGGTGACTAAAGTGCAGCTGTTGGTGTACAGGAAGAAGAGTAGGGGGGACAGGACACAGCCTTGGGGGGAGCTGGTGCTGATGGTCAGGGGGTCTGACAGGTGCTTCCCCAGCCTCACGTGTTGCCTCCTGTTGGACAGGAAGGCTGTGATCCACCTGCATGTGGATTCGGGCAGTCCCAGTTAAAATAGCTTGTCCTGGAGCAAAGCAGGTATTATGGTGTTGAATGTGTAACTGAAGTCCACAAACAGGATTCTGGACTCCCCTAGGTTCCAGGGGAGTCCAGATGCTGGAGGATGAAGTGAAGAGCCATGTTGACCTCATTGTCCACAGACCTGTTGGCTCTGCAGTGGCAAACTGCAGTGGGTTGGTGATGGTCTTGAGGTGGGACAGCACAAGGCACTCAAATAACTTCATAACAACAGAGGTCAGGGCGACAGGTCTGTAGTCATTAAGTCCTATGATCTTTGGCTTCTTGGGGACTGGGATGATGATGGAGGGCTTAAAACAAGCCGGGATGCAGCATGTCTCCAGTGAGTTGTTGAAGATGTCAGTAAACACGGCAGAAAGCAAATCTGCACAGTGCTTAAGGGTGGATGGGGAGACATCGTCGGGCCCTGCTGCTTTCTGGGGATTCTTCCTCTTGAATAGTCTGTTAAAGCCCTCCTCCAGGATCGAAAGTTCCATTGTTGTGGCAGAGGTGGGGATGATTGGGATGGGTGATTGTGAATGGGCGCCAATGTTGGGTGGTTAGTGTTGATGGCTGGACACACAGGGAGAAGGGATGTTGCCAGGACTGCCCTTTTGTCTTTCAAATCTGCAGTAGAACTCATTCAGGTCATTGGCAAGTCGCAGGTCATTAATGGAGTGGGGGGATTTAGGCTTGTAGTTGGTAATTTGATGGAGGCCTTTCCAAAAAGATGCAAATTCGCCGGTCAAAAGCGGCTGTATTAGTTTCTCTCCAAACGTGCTTGGTTTCTTCACTGCCTTACTAATGCTTTATTTAGCTTCTCTGTACCTGTTCTTGTCCCCGCTCCTGAACGCCTCCTCCTTTTTCTGTGAACCAGGGCTTTTCGTTGTTGGAGCTCACCCTGGTCCGTGTTAGTACACAGCTGTCCTCGCAGAAGCTGATGTATAATGTCACAGCATCAGTGTACTCATCCAGACTATTAGTGGCAGACCTAAAAACGTCCCAATCAGTGCATTCCAGACACGCACGCAGATCCTCTGTTGCTTCACTGCGCCACATCCTTGACCTTCGCACAACAGGCTTAGAAAGTTTAAGCCAATGGGTATGGGTCAGTGGACAACCTTTTTTTACTTGTCATCCCTAATGCTTATGTGATGTTGAACTCTTTGGGCTATTCTCAGCCCTTTGTCAGGGTGGTACAGGGGAACTAGGGTCAGTCTGTCCTGTCTTAGTCCTAATTGTTTACATTGCATTAGTTTACGCAACGTAAACAATTAGGACTGAGAAATATTGTCATCCACATTTCCTTTTATGGTCTTTAGTCTGTCGTTTTTTTTTTAATGCTGAGTACTGAATATAATAGCCTATATACAATATAATATATACTATATTGTTCAGAAAATATTATCAACTTGTTGGCTTTGTTTTGATTTCTTTTACCAGTGTTTAAGTGGATATTCTGCCAAATTAATGACAATCCAATCACATTCAGTCTATCAAAACTTGTTTGCATTTTTGGTGCCAGTGAAAGGGAGGCCAGAAAGTCATCAAGACGACTATCTTGATTAAGCCACCTCCATGTACATTATATCTCATTATTTCAGGGTTTTAAAGCCTCCGTATATCTACAAGTGCTAATGTGTCCATGATATTCATAGTCTCCTTAAATGCCTAATGGTGAGTTTCTTGTTTAATTTCCTTTACGTTCCATTGTACTTAAAAGACATGTTATAATCTCCCACCATGATAATATTATAATTTCTTGCATGTGAGTATCGATTATACATACATATTTTTGAAGAACAGAAGATTGTCATTATTTGAACCGTTTTGGTTGATTAGCATCCAAAAGTATTCACCTTCCTGTGTTTTATGGTGGTATAGTGGTCTTAGCTACTAATATCACTGTAACAAGGGTTTGAATCTGGCCTGCTGCAATTTCAGTACACTCTCTCCTCTCTCTCTGTCCAACAAAATGCCAAATAATTACATTAATTTTAAGTATTTTAGCAGACACACTCATCCAAAGGGACATTAGTTAACGCATGCATTTACATATTTTCTCAGACTGGCCCACTATGACAATTCAGTGTTACGGTCTTACAAAGAAATATGTTGAAATTGACATATCCACCTTTCTTGCAGATCTGTATGGGCAGTCTGCACATTGGGATGAAAGCTATTGTTGATCACTGCTTTTGAGTTTTTCAGCATTTCAGAAATGCTGTATCTCTCCCTACTAATGCTTTTTCCAAAACATTCGCAAATATATTTTGTATGATGGGATTTGTTTAAAGTGACCATACAATATGTAGCATAAATACAAGGTAAAATGACCAGTCGATATCTGCAATGAATGTTTTAAGTTAATGTTTAAATATATATTTTTTACACAATTGTTCAGAGTGCCTGCGATTTTCCCCAATTTAAATTTTCTTGCCATTCCATCTATCTGTTTGCATTGACTTGTAATCTCCTAATGTTGCTATCTCCTAATGTCCTATGTTGCTCCAAGACCTGTATATGTTTAACATTCATGGTGCATTCACAGATGTGCAAGTCACCCATGCCATGTACACTAATGCATCCCCATACCATCACGGATGCTAGCTTGTGAACTGTTCGATGATAACCCGATAAGCCAGATGGTCCCTCTTCTCTTTAGTCCGGAGGACGCAGTGTCCATGATTCCCAAAAATAATTTTAAATTTTGATTTGTCAGACCACAGGACAGTTTTCCACTTTGACTCAGTTCATCTTAAATTAATCAGGCCCAGTGAAGGGGGCAGCTGTTCTGGATCTTGCTTATATATGGTTTCTTCTTTGCATGTGTTACACACTTGAATAATGACAACGATCTCCAAGCATGGTTTCGGTTCTTTTTACCAGGTAAGGATTACTCAAACATTCTTTACTGCTTACTATCGACGCATTTATCATTCACACATATCCTTACCGACACTTTATACATTTAATACTGTATAGCTCACCTGAAATGAAAACAAAAGGCACATGTGATTACTGCACGTCATGTGTCTCAAACTCAAGGTCACATTAGAAATGTTGCAACACCTGCAACGTGAACCCTAGGACCTCTAAGCTGACCCCAAATTACCTGAGTATCATTGTCCTCTACATCTGCGTATTTCTGCTTTAAAGCATGTGTGAATGTGCAATATATGTACAAATGAGTAAATAACACAACATTTCTGTAATAAAATAATGACATGTGAAAGTCACAAAAGTATAAAGTAAATGGGGTTGTTCACTGTTATGCCTCACATTAATCCACGGTCCAACACATGGAAAAATCTTGCATTTGTGGATGCAGCGATGTACATTCTGTATTTCCACTACAGAATTGTGTCTGTTTTTAATGCAGGGCCCGAAGATCACAGCCATCAAATATTGGTTTTTGGCCTTGTCCCTTGCATACAGTGACTTCTCCGGATTCACTGAATCTTTTAATGATTTTATTGTACCGTAGATGATGAGATCCCAAAACTCCTAGCAATTTTATGTTGAGAAATATTATTCTTAAATTGATGCACTATTTGCCTGTGCAGTCTTTCACAGAGTGGTGTACCCCTCCCCATCCTCACTTCTGACAGACCCATCCTCTCTGGAATGATCTTTTAATATCCAATCATATTACTGACCTGTTGCCAATTGCCCTAAGTAGTTGTGTGATATTCCATCAGGTTTAGTTTTTAGGCATTACACAACTTTTCCAGTCTTTTGTTGCCTCTGTCCCAACTTTTTTGAAACGTGTTGCTGGCATCAAATTCAGTGGGCATATATTTTTCAAGAAACAATAAAATGTCTCAGTTTCAGCATTTGATATGTTGCCTTTGTACTATTTTCTATTGAATATAAGGTTTAAATGATTTGCACATCATTGCATTCTGTTTGTGTTTACATTTTACCCAGCGTCATAACTTTTTTGGAAATGGGGTTGTAAGAGCAGTAGTAAAATCTGTTGTTCTGTCCCCGAGCAAGGCATATGAGCCTAATTGTTAGCATCTGCTGTAAATAAAAATTGGTTGCTGGAACTGCAAAATGGGAAAATGGGTAAAAATAATAAGCAGTTACATTCCTCTGAGGAAATATGAAATATTCCAACCAATAGTGTTCCTGGAACTGCACAAGTATTAGTTCTCTATTATTTCAATTAATTAATTTCAGACAGAAGTTACAAAACACATTTAACGAGTTTAGTATACCCTTTAGCTGGGATACAAAGATGAGAATGTTATCTGTGTACAGAGGCATTTTATTTATGGTATTTTAACCAACAATATCGGAGTGGTCTGATGCCCTGGGCAAAAGACTTGATTGCAAGGCAAAAAGAATTAAAGGAGACATCAAGCAACGCTGTCTTGTGGCAGGTGAAAGTAACTGGTTGGGGAGTATTTATTTATTATTTCAAAAGAATATTTTCTATTCTTGGAAAAAAAATGTAACCCATCTTCGATAGTACTGTATTATTTCTGTAGGATCGCATATGGGACCACTGGACTTGGTGAAAATCCTTCACCATATTATGCTCCACATTTTATCACATGTACAAAAATGAAGAGACATCAAAGACTGAAGAAAGAATATATGTTTGGTCTCATTTAAATGGACTAGTTTGACCACCATCAAGATGAGCCTGCTTGCCAGAATCTTTGCTAAATTGGTATTTATGTTGCCTTATCTCTTCCGGATTCCTTCCTTTCTTATGTATAACTGTAATAGCCAGAATATTTGGCAGACCATCATTACTAGCCTGGTAGAACATTTTCTGTTATTTTTCATAGAGATTTCTTTATTAAGGATGTCAGTATCCTCTTGATTCTGAAAGGGGAGATTACACTCCTCCAGAAATTTATACATGTTTAAAGGATTAGCATCTGCTTTAGATGTATATAGGGTTTCATAAAACTTGACGGAAACTGTTATTAATATCAGTGGGAGATGAAAGTACTTTCCCAGTTATTGACTTGACTTCATGGATCGCACAATCTCTCTCAATCTCATACAATTGTCTGGCCACTAATATGTTTGGTTTGTCATGATACTTGAAGTATATGTGTAAAGAAAATATACACTTAGGTCTGGAAATAATTGGACACTGACAAAAGTTTTGGTATTTTGGCTGTTTATCAAAATACATTCGGTTCAATATATACAGTTAAATAATGAATATGGGCTTAAAGTGCAGTCTCTCAGCTTTAATTTGAGGGTATTCACATCCAAATTGGAGGAAGGGTTTAGGAATTACAGCTCCTTAATATGTAGCCCCCTCTTTTTCAAAGGACCAAAAGTAATTGGACAATTGACTCAAAAGCTGTTTCATGGACAGCTGTGGGCTATTTCTTTGTTATTTCTTCATCAATTAAGCAAGTAAAAGGTCTGGAGTTGATTCCAGGTGTGGCATTCACATTTGGAAGCTGTTGCTGTGAACCCACAGCATGCGGCCAAAGGAGCTCTCAGTGCAAGTGAAATTGACTATCCTTAGTCAATTTGCAAAAAAAAATCATCAGAGAGATAGCAGGAACATTGGAAGTGGCCAAATCAACAGTTTGGTACATTCTCCGTCAATCACCTGATCTCAACCCGATTGAGCATGCATTTCACTTACTGAAGACAAAACTTAAGGCAGAAAGACCCACAAACAACAACTGAAGACAGATGCAGTAAAGATTTTGAATGGAACCGCTTTATCTCGTTGCACACTAGTTACTCCTTGTGCGTATGTACAGGGCTACCGAAGTTCTTTCTGGTTGAGTGAGCAGTGTAATACAAAGCATTGTGAGATTTGCTTGGTGAGATTTGCATTAGAAGCCACATCTTGATCTTCAACTACCCTGAACTTTAAGAGGAGTCGCTGCAATACTGCAATACCATAATTGGAAATTGGAGGGGAGAAAAAAGGGTATTAAGCTATTTAGAAAATGATAATCTATCTTTTCTGAAAAAAGGCTTGCATGATAACCGCACAGCAGAGCTGTGTAACATGTCATTTGCATTAGTACATTTTTCATGAAGCTCTGATCTGGAATGTCCATTTACTGACAACCTAAGCTACAAAGTTAAAGTACTTTAGCAGAAGAAAGACAAAAACTTATTTCAAACTCTTCTTGACTTTTAAAACTAGGCCACTTCTGATCAGGAAATCGCATTACAAAGCCTTCTTACAGCTTTTAATTCACAACCTCCATAATGAGCTTATGAATTATGAGTTTTCCAGAGGAAATAATGGATTTGTATGCAGAACGAGCAGGCAGAATGACAGCGGCTATAAATGAAATAATTACTTACGCAGTCACACTCACCCAAAGTGGAAATGTCATGTAATTTCTTTCCTCTCAGACGTTAATGTTCTCAACTGTAAGACTTTAAATGCAACCCATTTCTGGCACGGACATACAGTAATTATAATAATAAGAAAATACACTTAAAATGTAATTCTATCACAATATGTTTTTATGGCTACTCATTTTCCAACATTGATAAAGTGTCGTGTTTGGGCTTATAAACTGCAAATGTAGAACAGTGAAATTAATAGACTATAATGCACCTGATGACTTGCATGGCCATATTTAAATGACTAGAAAATCATATAGCAAGGACACATTGACTTACAGAAATACAGAAAAATCATTCAATTCAGTTTAATTAAAATATTTTTTCTCTTAAGGTCAATTCCATTTTGGCAATAGTGGTCTTTCAGACTTTTAGAACAGAGACAGTTTCTGTTGCATTTGATCTTCTATAATATTCTCTTGCTTAGCCAATCTAGGCCTATCTCAGTGTTATTCCCAAGCATCTATATTTGACATGCCACGACTTGTTTTAAGTGTGAGCACCAACAACAAGATCACAGTCAAAGGACTCAGCTGTTAGATGTAATAGAAACAAAGGCAGATAAGACTGTTCTATTCTGTCCATCTGGTATGCAGATTATTTAAGACAATATCAAGGTTCCCAATGATGGATGTAAACTTTAAACACATCAATGTAATTAAAAACTAGTCCAGAATATTGTTGTGCAATAATGGTGAGCTGAAGGAGTCTACACTCCCCCAGCCAGAATCACTCTGCTAATATATTTCACCACACATTGTCTCTGGTTATTGCAAGACACCTTTGTGTTCTCAATTACTTGCCTTGTTTACATTTAAATAATGTTTACATTTCAAATGAACTAAATCAACATGTAATACATTCAAGAACAACAATATACTAACAATGAGCTTTTTACAAGATAAATATACATTTGAGATTTAAACACTTCTCATTTCGGAGAAAAGGATAAAGCTCACAGAAATGTCTTTAACGCAGTGTCATGTCATGGTGATGCCAAATTTAGGCTGCCTTAAGGCTAAGAGCAAAATATTGAAGGTTGTGTTATCATTCAGTGCTTTTTAAGAGATGTGGAGATCAGAACTTGGGTAGAGGACTACAATGAGAACCTAACGATAAGTGATTTGCAATATAACAACTTTGATGTCTCTGTAAGCACAAACAACATATAAAGAAAATATTGGATTCCTGTGTTTACAATACCTTTTGGTGGGAGTGTACACAGAAAAATATGGACTTCAAGGTTAAGGTAATCTGAGGCATTATAGATATTATTTATCATAGACAAGCCGTTTGGGGACACTGAACACAAGCAAAAGTCAGTGAGTTTGGAAGTCTTACAACAAAAGATGCAATTTACAAGAAAAGACAATGTATTTTTTTTTTAAAACCATCATTCTTCATTATTAACTTAAAGAGAATAATTGATCGTTTTTTATGTTAATCCATCATTAGGGATTTTTAATTCTGAAATAAATATTCAAACATTTTTTGACAAGTTTCTTAATCAAATAACTTTACATAGAAACATTGAGAAATATCACATTTAGGAACCTTTTAATAATTTTGGGGGGTTTAAGCAATTAAAAAATTATTTACTCCTTCTATTGTATTACCAGTGGGATGTCCAAATTATACTTTAGACTATGCACTTCAAAGGTGTGTTTCTAAAGCTGAAGTAGGGAATGTAATAACGATTGTCCATATTATCGAAGATGTTTCTTAACTTACACTGAATCTGTCATGTTAAAAAAATGTTTGATCATAGCTGTAATAGATGAATCAGAGGCTTAAAGGTTCATTATATTGACATCTTGAGTTCAAATTAAGTCCAATTAGTGACTATACTGTTACTGTAGCAGCTAAGTGCACTTCAGAACCGTATGACTCATAAGATGTATGGGAATTGAGAAATCCACTCATATAAATGACAAAGAATGACTGAACTGTGTGAACCTATTTTTGTAATGTGTTTCTTAGATAATGCAACCCTTGCTTGTACACACTCGTTAGAGGAACTTTGTTGTTGTGAAGTGAATTTGAAGGGCATGTGACTTTGAAGGGCACGGGTTGCTGCATGTCTCAATAGAACCTTTTCAAGTTGTTAGCTTTTTATGTTTCCTCATTCCCCATTTCAGCCACCATCAGGTCCTGATCAAAGTCCTTAGATTAGGTTTGGGCCTTTAAAGTGGCGCTCCTCGCAGATCATGGGGATTTGTCTATCCATATTACTGTTTACTTCAAAAAAAGATTAGAAATTGCATCAAACAAGTGCCGAGCATTAATAAAATGTCTTCTGACTGTGTGGTGAAAGAGCCAACCCTTATCCTTCAATGGGTTATCCTCCTGATTCATACCCAATGAGACAGCTTTGTGGAAGATACGGTCTTTGACCACATGATATTGCAGCAAGAGAATGACCAACGTTGACAGAATTTAATATTGTATATAAAACACGTGGTATGTTTTAGACTTTAAACAACTAAGGAAGCCTACGTTATGTGCAAACCAATTTCCCAAAAAGTTGGAACGCTGCGTAAAAGAGAAATGTAATCCCAATCTTGCTTGATATAGGATTTCAGCTGCTCAACATTTTCAGGCTTCTTTGCTTGGTAGAGTTTTAACTTGCATTTGTGGATGCAGCAACATGCTGTGTTCACAGACAATGGTTTTCAGAAGGGTTCCAGAGCCCATGCAGTGATTTCCACTACAGAATCATGTCTGGTTTTAATGCAGTGCCGTCTGAGGGCCAGAAGATCACAGTCATCCAGTATTTGTTTTTGGCCTTGTCCCTTGCATACATAGATCTCTCCAGATTCTTTGAATCTTTTAATGATATTAGGTACCGTAGATGATGAGATCCCCAAACTCTTTGCAATGTTACGTTGAGAAATATTATTCTTAAATTGATGCACTATTTGGCTGCGCAGTCTTTCACTGAGTGGTGAACCCCTCCCCATCCTCTCTGGGATGCTCTTTTTATACCCAATCATGTTACTGATCTGTTGTCAATTAACCTAATTAGTTGTGAGATGTTCCACCAGGTTTTTGTCCGACCGTGTATGCGGAGCCGGCCTAGGAGAGCGAATGTCTCTTACTGATTGACTGAGTGAGTGACTTCTCTTTGTTAAATAGCATAGTGGTTAGAGACACAGCCTACTGATCAACATGTCCCGCGTTTGACTCCCATCACAGGCAAAACAAACTATGCATTAGGATTTGTTCAGGATAGACAAAAATTTTGCTGGCTACAACCATCAGTAGCTACGTTATAGGAAGCCAAATATAAAGCTGTTTACTGTTATATTGCGACTATTTCTGGTGGATTTTCTAATTATGCATTAGGATTTGTTCAGGATAGATAAAAACTTTGTTGGCTATACAATTCTCTCGTCTTTTCACTTGACGAAAGTCAGTTATAGTCACATATATTGATAGTTACTGTATCAATGTCATTCGTGAATGGCTAATAAGCTGTTAAAACGGCCAGTGGCAAAAGAGGATTTATTCAGGATTGACAAAAACTTTGCTGGCAACAACCTTCAGTAGCTATGTTACAGGAAGCCTAAAAAAACTTTTTACTGTTATGTTGCGACTATTTCTGGTGGATTTTCAAATTATGCATTAGGATTTGTTCAGGATTGACAAAAGCTTCGCTGTCTACCTGATTCTCTCGTCTTTTCACTTGGCGAAAAAGTCAGTTATAGTCACATATATTGATAGTTACTGTATCAATGTCATTTGCGAATGGCTAATAAGCTGTTTAAACGGCCAGTGGCAAAAGCCATACAGTTCATAGATGCTATTTGTGGTGGATGTAAACTTAATAAGAAATGTTAGCCAATTTAACACAATGCTTAATGGTGTCTAACGAAATATTCAAACTTTGCGTGATGTTAGTGCGTGACAATATAATCTAAAGTCGAGACACTATACCGACACATGTTAAGCGTGCAGCTCTCTGGTTTAGTGGTTAAATACTCTTATGTCAGGGTCCCAGGTTTGAATCCAGGGAGGGCAACAATGTTTATCACTCTTAATTGCAGGCAAGCTGAACTACTGTAGGCTTGCCTGGTTCCTTTTCTGGTTTTAGTATTATATAACTTTTCCAGTCTTTAGTTGCCCCTGTCCCAGCTTTTTTTGAAACGTGTTGCTGGCATCAAATTCAAAGTGGGCTTATATTGTTCAAGAAACAATAACATTTCTCAGTTTCAACAATTGATATGTTGTCTTTGTACTATTTTCTATTGAATATTGGGTTTAAATTATTTTCTTATCATTGAATTCTGTTTTTCTTTACATTTTACACAGCGTCCCAACTTTTTTGGAAACAGGGGTGTACTACATGTTTTCTCAGGCCTAACAACACCTGTGCCAATAAATCTTTCATGTCATGGCTTCTCCAGCATTATCATTTAATTCTTTATCATCAAGATCGTACACATTTAACCTTTAACTTTGTTGTACAAAGCAGACCTTCATACAATACATAAAAACTGATTTATTTTTTATTATCTCAATGTGGGCATTCAGCCTTATACATGACCCACTGTTCCAGTGCCATGACAATACTATTTATCACCTGATCACAGCAGTCACTTTCAAGCTTAATATGGGACAAATTCACCTCACTTTAGCTCTGCCTGGGCCCTTTCATCTTCCTCACACACACGCACACACACAAATATACACACCGGACCACAGTCTTACTATATTAAGCTAATAATACCTACATTATTCAGTATGGTCCCCATGTGAATTTATAAAACAAAAGACGCATTGGAAGTTAGAAAAGCTTGGGTGTGTTTTATTCTGAAGAAAGCATCACTCTTTGGCACAGTTGTACATACAGTGGTTCTCAAAGGTGTTCATCCCCCTTGCACTTTTCCACATTTAAATGTGTTAGAATATGGATGTAATTTATTTTCCTTTTCTTATACAGGGAAATCAATTGAGAACAAGGTATTTTTCAAAGCCAGGACCAGTATTTCAACCAAAAAAAACATACAAAATGGAAATTAGTCATAGATTTAGAAAAACAATGAGGGTTTATGCCAATACAAAAGAAGTCCATAATGTCAAAGTGAAACTTAAGGAATAAGGCTTGCTTTGCTTTGCTTTTGAAGCTAAAAAGAGGGCTGTATCAGCTACTTTGATGTCTATACTGGACTATGGTGGTATTTTATACACCGATCAGCCTTAACATTATGACCACATGCCTAATATTGTGTAGGTTCCCCTTTTGCCGCCAAAACAGTCCTGACCCGTCGAGGCATGGACTCCACTAGACCTCTAAAGGTGTGCTGTGGTATCTGGCACCAAGACGTGAGCAGCAGATCCTTTAAGTCCTGTAAGTTGTGAGGTGGGGCCTCAATGCATTGGACCTGTTTATCCAGCACATCCCACAGATGCTCAATTGGATTGAGATCTGGGGAATTTGGAGACCAAGTCAACACCTTGAACTCATTGTTGTGTTCCTCAAACCATTCCTGAAACATTTTTGCTTTGTGGCAGGGCGCATTTACTGCTGAAAGAGGTCAGTGCCAACAGGGAATATCGTTGCCATGAAATATCGTGCACATGGTCTGCAACAATGCTCAGGTAGGTGGTACGTGTCAAAGTAACATCCCACATGAATGGCAGGACCCAAGGTTTCCCAGCAGAATATTGCCCAAAGCATCTCATTGCCTCCGCCGGCTTGATTTCTTCCCATAATGCATCCTAGTGCTAAGGTATTCTCCAGGTAAGCGACGCACATGCACCCGGCCATCCACGTGATGTAAAAGGAAACGTGATTCATCAGACCAGGCCACCTTCTTCCATTGTTCTGTGGTCCAGTTCTGATGCTCATGTGCCCATTGTAGGCGCTTTCAGCAGGACAGGGGTCAGCATGGGTACCCTGACTGCTCTGCGGCTACGCAGCCCCATATGCAACAAACTGCAATGCATTGTGTGTTCTGACACCATTCTATAAGTACCAGCATTAACTTTTTCAGCAGTTTGAGCTACAGTAGCTCGTCTGTTGGATCGGACCACACGGGCCAGTCTTCGCACCCCACGAGTCTTGGCGGCCCATGACCCTGTCGCCAGGTTACCGCTTTTTTTTCCTTGGACCACTTTTGATAGGTACTGACCACTGCAGACCAGGAACACCCCACAAGGGCTGCAGTTTTGGAGATGCTTTGACCCAGTCGTCTAGCCATCACAATTTGGCCCTTGTCAAAGTCATTCAGATCCTTACGCTTGCCCAATTTCCCTGCTTCTAACACATCAACTTTGAGGACAGAATGTTTACTTGCTGCCTAATCTATCCCACCCACTGACAGGTGCCATGATAACGAGATTATCAGTGTTATTCACTTCACCTGTCAGTGGTCATAATGTTGTGGCTGATCGGTGTATATGTTTGCTTCCACTCAGTGTTTGAGATCAATTGACACCCTTTACTGTGGAGCAATGAGATTTATTTTAAACTGCACAGCACTTACACATCATTGCAATTTATATGCTTATACGCATTTTTATTTTTCAAAAATGTGGTGGGTACTCTCTTCGTTCACTGGACTTTATTCTGCTAACTATCCCCAATGCCCAAACTCAATTTGGAAAAAAAATGTTAATGTGCTCTGCCCCATCTGCTTGAAACACCCTACAAAATGGTTTTAAATTGGAAGAAGTTGTCCCCCATGGAATGTTTAAATAATTGATGAAGAAATTTGAGGCTGATCCCTTGACTTGTTAACTTTGAGGCTGATTCCTTCATGTTTTTAATATGCTGTTTTTATGATTGTGAATTATGATTGTGATTTCTTTTATTAAGTATACTGAGAGTACTTCAATTTGTTTTATGTTGTTTTTTTGTAATTCCTGTCAATGCCTTGCTGCTGCCTACCTTTGTAACGATGCTCTTGAAAATTTGTTTTCAAATCTCAAAATTACTCCAAACATACTCCAAAGCCACACTGGAGTGGTTTAAAAACAAAAGTTCAGTGTCCTGGAGTAGCCCAGTCGAAGACCAGTAATCAATCTAATTGAGAATAATGTGGAAAGAGTTGAAAATTGCGGTCCCCATCCAACATGACAGAGTTTGTGCAGTTTTGCAAAGAGTAATGGGCAAAAATTGTTGGGTCCAGATGTGCAAAGCTGGTGGTGACTAATCCAAACAACAGCACACTGTTTTGATCTTTCTGTACAAAGGGCCAGGAAGGAAGGAATCCACAGGAGCTGGTATAAATGTATTGGGAGGAACCAGGTTTTCTGACTGCCATCAGCCAGGACAGAATATATTGATAGGTCAATATTGAAATATTGACCAATCAAAAGAAAAAACATTTCTCCTTGATTGGTTAGGACAGCAAACCCTTTGGGATGGTAGCAAGCTGGGCTCATGTTTCATAATATAACTGCTGAAAAACTGTTTATGAATGAAGGCTAAGTGAATATGTGTGCAGCTGCAGGTATCTGGATCGGAAAAGGTGTAGTTTTACATATGTGGGTGGGGCATCATGCATTATCTACCTTGTAATCTCTCGTGTTGGCCAAATATTGCTAGGGATGAATGAAAACATCAGACATTAAATATTTTATATTTAGATGAGCCATAGATAATACAAAGCCAGAAATCAGGTGGTTTTGGCAAAAACCCAGGGGGCTGTTGCACCCACAGCACCTCTGCTCCCTGTGGCTTACCCACAGTCACAAGAATGACCACCCCAACTGAAAAGGTTCAGCTTTAGAAAATGGACACAGTTGTTTCTGAAGGTAGTGGTTAAAAGAAAGAAAAAGGTGCAGTGGTCTCTTAATTTTTTTACACATACATATTGTGCCCAGCATAATTATTACAACAGTATGAATTCTGTTTGTTCGTCTTTGGGATCTATAAAAGTTTTTAATTGAAATCAAATAATTGTTATGACGTTAAACTGTACATTATCAGCTTTTTTTCTGAAACCGAATTGATTTAACCATTTAGAAATTAAAAACTTTTTATACGTAATCTCTCTTCTTCAGGGCACCAAAAGCATTGGAGATGATGGAGTGCACATCCTCCTTCTTACTCAAGTGTTCAAACCAGCAGTTGAAATCCATGTGCAAGGACTTGGACAAAGGAATTCTGGTCTCCACCACATTAGATAACCTTCCGAAGGAGAACTGAGTCCAAGATCTTTGGATTAGGAACTCCAACTGCTACCATGTCAACTAGCTTTTACCGTAATAACAGACTTCAATAGAAGTGCAGAACTAAGGATCTCAATGATGTGGAAAAATTTTGGTAAGAAGATATGGTAAAAGATCTTTTTCAATTTCATCAAAATATTGTTAAAATATATAATAAAAGTATCAGTGCCTTTATCCTTGGGGAGGGTGCATGAAGTACTGAATACAAGAATTCTCGCATATTAAAACAGGAGTTTGGGGGTATGAAGTTGATATAACAACTGTCCGATCACACTACAATTAGCCAAAATTAACTGTACACGGAATTGAAAAGGCCATAAGGGACATTATTCATCATGATCAATCAATCAATCATATTTATTTATAAAGCCCTTTTTACATCAGCAGTTGTCACAAAGTGCTTTTACAAAACATCCAGCCTGAAATAAAACCTAATCCAGGTCAGAAGCATGGCCAGATGGGGGGGGGGGGGGGGG
>JACXGI010002475.1:21020-55778 GCA_016801175.1 Esox masquinongy | reverse complement strand
AGAGAGTGCATTCCATAGATTTACAAGGATTTACATTGGAGAAGGACAATGGACCCTACTCCCCTGGCACAATAATATAGCAACGCAAAACCTTGGGGCGTAGACAGGGGGGTCCAGTGACACTGTGGCCCTATCCAGAGGAGGCCCTGGACAGGGCCCAACAGGCAGGAAGTCAATCCACCCAGATCTTGATCAATCTCATTTTCTAAAAGAAGATAGAGTAAATAGGAGACAACATTTGACAATTACTAGAAATTTTAGAAAATGATGCATTGAACACACCTGGTTGTGCAGACTCTGTCTTGAAGAAACAGAATCATTAGATTTTAAACTCTGTGAAAACTCTTTCATAGCAAGTCCTGCAATGGCCGTCAAATCATAATATCAGGGTGAGATTGGACCTGCAGACTGTCCCTTTGGGAGTCCTGTTGGACTAAGGCCTAGCAGTAGAAAACATTGACAAGCATTTGAGAAATATATTTATTTCGGAGGCAACAGATATGTAACAGATTGTGAGGGTTTAATCTCTCGTAAGAGACAAAGTAGTACAATGGAGGGAGGTAATGCAACAACAACAAAAAACTATAACATAATAAAAAAAATGGCCTGATCTTTGGAAAGTGGAGGGTTTGAGTTAAGATCAACTACTGATACTGGACCAGTAAACAATGGATGGCTAGAGAGGTTGTTTTCTGTTTTTCTACAGTTGGGTGGGAGGATGAAAAATCATTGAAGGGAGAAGAAAATAAAGAAGGGAGAGACAAGGGGGAGACTTGTATGCAGGTGGAGGCTTCTTATGAGAAGAAAATGTGGCCAGATTAAATAAAAAGTTGATTAACAATTATCCAAATAAAACAGTATGATTCTATGTAATTGCAGTGGTTAAGTTGATCTACCTCATAAAAAACAATTAAAATATTCACATTCTGTTTATGTACAGAGAGATGTGTAATTGAGGTTCATGAAACCAGCAGGCCACTTCTGACTCATCCAAATCCTAAATCTGTCTTTTGGATGTATGTAAAAAAAAAAACACAATATGTATTGTAAATGTCCAGGATAAATTTGATATTTTCTCTACAGTGACATTTCGGTGAGGAGGATTTCCAGTAAAGATCAAAGAATTCTAGAACACAATCTTTTTTTCCCTGCTGAGTATGAGTGGAACATCTTGTCACAGATTTTTGTAGTCCTATACATTCTTAGCCCAATTTTAGTTAAGGCTCATAACAGTGCTGCTTGAGTTCTGTGAGAACTCAAGTAGCACTAATGAGGCGAGCCATTAGTGAAGTAGTTGATTTTCATTTTCAATTGTGTTTGAAATGTAAAGCTAATGTTCATCTTTATAATGTTTGTCTTTTATTTACTGTGCCTACTAGATGGTGGTAACGTAGCTTAAAACCATTTTAACTTCATGCAACCTAATTTTAAGATAATATACTCAACAAGCCCTGTTCATTGGCTGACCACTCCAAATCAATAGGAAACTTCAACTATTTGAGTACTGGAAGCCTTCAATGGCAATGGCAATTTCAACTTCATCCAAAATCAAAATTATCGAAATTATTCTTTATAAAGATGGAAAAGGATATAAAAGAAATATCCAAAGCCTTGCAAATGCCAGTCAGTACTGTTCAGTCACTTATTAAGAAGTGGAAAATTCGGGGATCTCTTGATCAAGCCAAGGTTAGGTAGACCAAAAAAAGATTTTGGCCATAACTGCCAGAAAATTTAACCTCAGGAGAAATACAGGCTGCTCTGGAAAAAGACGGTGTGGTTGTTTTAAGGAGCACAATACGACGATACTTGAACAAAAATGAGCTGCATGGTTGAGTTGCCAGAAAGAAGATTTTATTGCGCCAACGCCACAAAAAAGCCTGGTTACAATATACCCAACAACACCTTGACACGCCTCACAGCTTCTGGTACACTGTAAATTGGAGTGACGAGACCAAAATAAAGCTTTATGGTCACAACCATAAGCGCAATGTTTGGAGAGGGGTCAACAAGGCCTATAGTGAACACAATACCATCCCCACTGTGAAGCATGGTGGTGGCTCACTGATGTTTTGGGGTGTGTGAGGTCTAAAGACACGTGTTTGAGCTCTAAAGGCACGGGGAATCTTGTGAAAATTGATGGCAAGATGAATACAGCATGTTATCAGAAAATACTGGCAGACAATTTGCATTCTACTGCATGAAAGCTACGCATGGGACGCTCTTGGACTTTCCAGCACGACATTGACCCTAAGCACAAGGCCAGGTAGACCTTCCAGTGATTACAGCAGAAAAAGGTGAAGGTTCTGGAGTGGCCATCACAGTCTCCTGACCTTAATATCATCGAGCCACTCTGGGGAGATCTTAAACGTGCGGTTCATGCAAGACGACCAAAGATTTTGCATGACCTGGAGGCATATTGCCAAGACGAATGGGCAGCTATACCACCTGCAAGAATTCGGGGCCTCATAGACAATTATTGCTGTCATTGATGCTAAAGGGGGCAATACACAGTATTAATAACTAAGGGTATGCAGACATTTGAACAGGGGTCAGTTCATTTTTTTCTTTGTTGCCATGTTTTGTTTTATGATTGTGCCATTCTGTTATGACCTACAGTTGAATGTGAATCCCATAAGAAATAAAAGACATGTGTTTTGCCTGCTCACTCTTGTTTTCTTTACAAATGATACATATATTACCAATTCTCCAAGGGTATGCAAACTATTGAGCACAACTGTATAGGACATTTAGCAGACATTGTTGGCTGCAGTGAAAAAACAGTAAACCCAGGGGGCATTGGAACAGATAGAAATGCCATGAATGGAGCCGAGGTGTTTGTTCTGAGTAGCATGCTGAACGTTTGAACATTTCAAAAAAGATGCGTCCTGCTGAACATCTCTAGTAGAAATGTCTTAAATGCCCCCCAGGAAAAACCACTGCCTCAACAAGATACTCATTAGTTGAAACCAACCTAAAGGCTCCACAGACAGGTAGAGCATGTCTATCATAATAGTGTTGCATGAATGAAAAGATAAATTAGTAACAAAATGACAGAACACTGAAAAAGCTGTGTGTGCTTGTAGACCTGCCGCAGGGGCCACAAGCACTCCTTGTAGAGGAACGGAGCAATGTTAACCAGAGACCACTTAAGAAATTGTATTTAAGCTAGTACCTTATTAACTCTCAGTCCCTCTTTGAAGGAGATTTTGCCAGTTGCATGCCCCTAGTTCTAGATTCACCCAGAAAACACTAACATAACCAGCGGGGGTCATTACAGGTTGGTCTCAGAGACCATGGACTGGTTTAAGTAAATCTGTAACTTTCCAGTAGTATGATACATTTAGGCCAGCCGCTTGAGGGATTTTTCTGTGTATTTACAGTGAAATAGTAGTTTGCTAGGGTGTTTTGGGGGAACAGAAATGCCAGAGACCCAGACTACAGTGGTTGCAAGTTTGAATCCATGGAGAGGTGAACATTGTGTCATTGTTTTGTAATCTTACCCCAATCTTAACCCTAACATCAGTACAGTGTGGCCTAACATTAACCCTTGCCCTAAATCCAATTTGTAACATATCATATGTTGTTGTAAACTCATGTGATATGATTTATTTTAGTTGCATTTCTAACAACAATACATTTTTCCAATTCGTAACATTTTATAGGTTTTACTAGTAATAGCATGTACCCTAATGTAACGTAACATATAGAAATTCAGCTGTCACAGATTAACATATACAATGTGACGTCTACACCTGAGACAATATTGGTTTAAAATATTCCAACTGTTTTCAATAAATAAAAAATATCTCTATTAAAAGATATGTTCCTTGATTTTTGGCCATTGGTTGTTAAAAAGACACTGTCCAGAAAAAACGGTTCCCTGAGAATTGTGTGCTCTCAAAGTGCTTGTGTGCTACATGTCAGTTTGCTTTCAAACTTGACTTTTCATAGTTGAGTTATTATAGAGATTCTACTTATATGGATTACTTCACATCCAACGAAAAATTAAAGGCTTCTAAAAGAGTTGTGTCCAGATCTGCAAAGCTGGTGGAAAAAAGACTCAAAACACTCAAAAGTTCCAGACTGAATCTTTAACTCGATGGGGGACAAGGAAGAGTAGTGTTTCACCTTCAAGTGAAGAACTAAACAGTTGTTATCCTATTCTTAACAGAAAAGTAAAACATGCTGTACTAAAATATATTCATTTAAAAAATGTGTTATATTGTATCCAAAAATTAT
This sequence comes from Esox masquinongy, assembly GCA_016801175.1. Classification (NCBI taxonomy): domain Eukaryota; kingdom Metazoa; phylum Chordata; class Actinopteri; order Esociformes; family Esocidae; genus Esox; species Esox masquinongy. The sequence continues at coordinate 51,539 of JACXGI010002475.1, read as the reverse complement.
ATGTTGTATGCAAATGTAAATGATTATAGAAAGAAGCTATGTACAATCCTGTGTCCAAAAAAGTTGGGATGTTGTGTAAAATGCAAATACAAACCGAATACAATGATATGCAAATCATTTAAACCCAATATTCAATCGAAAATAGTACAAAGACAACATATCAAATGTCGAAACTGGGAAATGTTATTGTTTTTGGAAAAATACATACCCATTTTGAATTTGATGCCATGATTACCATTGTGTTGCATCACCTCTTCTTTTAACAGTACTCTGTAAGCGTTTGGGAACTGAGGAGACCAATTGCTGTAGTTTTGAAAGTGAAATGTATTCCCATTTTTGCTTGATTTAGGATTTCAGCTGCTCAACAGTTCAGGGTCTCCTTTGTCTTATTTTTGTTTCATAATGCGCCAAATGTTTTCAATGGGTGACAGGTTTGGACACCAGGCAGGCCAGTTTAACACCCAGACTCTTTTACTAAGGAGCCATGCTGTTGTAATACGTGCAGAATGTGGTTTGGCATTGTCTTGCTGAAATAAGCAAGGCCTTTCCTGAATAAGATATAGTCTGTATGGCAGCATATGTTGCTCCAAAACCTGTATATGTTGTTCAACATTAATGGTGCCTTCACAGATGTGCAAGTCACCCATGTCATATGCACTAATGCACCCCCATGCCATCACAGATGCTAGCTTTTGAACTGTGTGTTGAGAAGAAGCCAGATGGTCCCTCTCCTCTTTAGTACAGAGGACATGATTTCACAAAAGATTTTCACATTTTGATTTGTCAGACCACAGGACAGTTTTTCACTTCGAATCAGTCCATCTTAAATGAGCTCGGGCCCAGAGAAGGCAGCAGCGGTTCTGGATCTTGTTTATATATGGTTTCTTCTTTGCTTGGTAGAGTTTTAACTTTGACCTTACAGCAATTGTTTGATATCAATTTCAGACTCAATGAGTAAAGAGTCAGAATAAGAAAAAATATATCACTGTCCCAATACTTACAGAGGGCACTCCAAAAAACAGGTCAAAGGAATACAATTTAACTAATTTTAAAAGCTTCAACGGCAGAAAAACAACTGCAATGAATGATGACCTAAAAGTAGGTCCTTCACAGAAACCATGAAAAGACATGCAGTACAGCAACTAAGATGTTTTGTCATCCTTATCTTTTATTTTCTCATCTTTTTCTTTTTTCCATCCTTTTCCTTCTTCTTCTTTTTCGCCTTCTTTTTCTTCTTTTTGTGGCTTTTAGGAGATTTGCCTTTCTCTTCATCACTACGTACTGTGTTCACAGACAATGGTTTTTGGAAGTGTTCCTGAGCCCATGCAGTGATTTCCACTACAGAATCATGTCTGGTTTTAATGCAGTGCCGTCTGAGGGCCCGAAGATCACAGCCATCCAGTATTTGTTTTCGGCCTTGTCCCTTGCATACATAGATCTCTCCAGATTCTCTGAATCTTTTAATGATATTATGTACCGTAGATGATGAGATCCCCAAACTTTTTGCAATTTTACACTGAGACACGTTATTCTTAAGTTGTTGCACTATTTGCCAGCACAGTATTTCAAAGAGTGGTGAACTCATCCTCACTTCTGACAGACCCATCCTCTCTGGAATGATCTTTTAATACCCAATCATGTTACTGACCTGTTGCCAATTGCCCTAAGTAGTTGTGTGATATTCCATCAGGTTTAGTTTTTTAGCATTACACAAATTTTCTAGTCTTTTGCCTCTGTCCTAACTTCTTTGAAACATGTTGCTGGCATCAAATTCAAAGTGGGCATATATTTTTCTTGAAACAATAACATTTCTCAGTTTCAACATTTGATGTGCTGTCTTTGTACAATTTTCTATTGAATATAAGGTTTAAATGATTGGCACATCACTGCATTCCTTTTTTTTACATTTTACGCAGCATCCCAACTTTTTTGGAAACGTGGTTGAAGAACAAACATACCTATCTTTCATAAGAATTGCTTTGGCTCTGTTTATGACATTTCTGGGTGCAACTTTTGGATACTGAAGTTGGACATGGTTTAACCAGTTTGATGCAATCTTTGAGAAGTTAATAAATAACCTTATTATATTTTGTACATCCAACAAAATGATCCACAAAAATCAACTGAATAAAAAAGTAATAGAAGGCAGTCATACACCATCATTAAGGCAGGAGACAGCTGTTCTGGAAAAGGGTGCTTTTTCCAAGTGGTTCTGTACTTTAAGTCAGGCAGTTGTAGGTAATTTCTTAGAGCTTACACAGGTGTCTTAAAAAATCTACCAGCAGGCTGTTACTGGAAACAGCCTAGTTACAATGACATTCAGACTGAACTGCAAGATAGACCAGCTGGAAGCTGTGTATTCGGAATGTTCTTTGTAAAATTTCTTTCAAATTAAATACGATAGGAAACGTGATTGACAGGCCTATACACAACAAGGGCATTAGGACTGATTAAAACTTTGTTTGTGTACATTTTACAATAGGTGATCAACGTTTTTTAACCATGATAAAGTTTGTGGTTTGCGTTCTCATCGTCTCAGCTGTTCATGCGCGGTTACTTAGAAAGAGACAAACTGCGTGTCCGGAGATCTGTGATGCCTCTCGCTGTCCTCCAGATCCCGAATCGCGATGTTACTATGGTGTTGTGAAGGACAGCTGCGGATGCTGCGCGGTGTGTGCTTCTGGAGAAGGTGACCTTTGCGGGGAGCGTGGACTCGGCATTTGTGGCGATGGGATGTCATGCGCATATCCAGCGGGAAAGCGCGGAGTTCGTGGTTCCTGCGTTTGCACTCTTGCAGAGCCTGTGTGCGGTAGTGATGGAAGGACATACCCCAGTATATGCCGCTTGAGAGCCGAAAACAAAAGAGCTGAACTCAGTAAAAATCCCTCGGTCCTCTTGATTCAGAAAGGCCAGTGTGATTCGGGTGAGTAGCCAGTTGGTTAAAGACACACACATTCCATAGCCTATTCAATCATTCAAAGTAGGCTATTGTTATCAAGATTTTTGATGTTTTCCTTATGCGTGGGTTGAATTGTTATAGGTAATTTGCATGGCTTTGTTATTATGCTGTAGGCCTAACAAACCATGCCATAATATTATGGTTTCCAATTACAACTGAAATTATCTCTTTTGATCAGAGGATAGGATATGTACTAATCTTTCTCATACATTTTATTATACTTGTTTAATTAAATATTAATTTCTCATATACATTATTTAAACATTACTACCCTAACATTCTTGTCCTCAGAATAGTAGTTGACTTTGGGTTGTATGAGTATTTCAAATGTATTTTTCCTGAACAATACTAGGCTATATGCAATGAAATATATTACAATGCAGAACTGCAATCAAAACACCCATCTGTGTTTAGCATACCAGACTCTGCACTTTGACCCTAATCTTCGATGCTACTGATTCCCATAAACCAACAGATGCTAGATGACTCCACCTATTGCTTGGTTCAAGCAGTGTCCACATTATTCCTGCTCTTGTTTTATATTTAACTATCTTTTTTGCATGCTTGTGTAGGAACCAGCAAGTAAAACATACATTGAGTAGTTTGCCTTTTGTCCTTATGTCCTTTATTACTATTAAAAAATTTAGAAGATCCATAGATGGTTAATATGAATATGATATGACCCTAGCAAATATCCCAATAGCTTGACTTGCCTGTTGGAAAGCTGTCATGCAGGCCCAGTGGGTTTAATTTGGTTGAAATTTAGGAATTTTAAGAACTGAGAAGAATATCTTTTAAATAAATTCCTATCCATTCAGGCACTGGTAGGTATTCTAGCCAGAAAACACTGTCCATTCTTCCACTGATGACAGCAAACACATTGTTGTCCACATTAGCGTTATCATGGCTAACATTAACTAGCCACAGTACCTCCCTTGCTGTACTGCGGGACAGTGCCTGTCATGTGTGCATGGGACACTGAGACCAGGTTACGGGCTCCTGGCAAGCCCAAGACTGTGTAATGGTGGGATCAAACATTCGTTGTGCCAATTTTACACAGTAACAGCACTGGTATTCATAGTATTTACCCTGGGTGAGTGTAGGCATATGTTTGTCTGTTTGTCTGTCCGTTTGACATACACTACAGTATATTTCAGAATTTTATTTGACAACTTGTGAGCTAGAAATGCTGTTTGAAAGGAGAAGACCAGTATGGAATAGTGCTTACCTACAAATTTGCAATATCTTTTATACTATTTTTTAGCTTGCTGCCAATTGGCCCATTTGCAATATTTCAAAATTCAGTTATGGGATAAACAAATATTTTTCATGTATTCTACTATGTTTTATGAGTAACTAGTATGAAAATAAGAATTACATTTAGTGTATTTTATTCCCATTACTAGAATTGCGTAATGCAGTAATTTAGTTTACAGTTTAGAAGTGGCTTGTTGAGGTTGTTTTTGTGAGTTATATTGAAACACAAAGTATTAAAATATATTGAAAATGTAGGAAATTATTTTGTTTCTTGGGTGTGCTAGGCCTTTTCTTGGCAGGATTTCCACAGCATGTGTCATGTAACTGCTCAACCCAGTTGGTGGTAGAAATGATGGTGTCATTATTATTATTATTTTCTAAAGTTGTTGTGCCTGTACAGAAATCTGTGTCCATCCATCAGTAAAAGCCCATTACTCATAACAAGTGGTTAAATATTGTTGCTATAGCCAAGTAGAATGTGAATAAGAAATCCATCATGCATTAGATCCCCTCCTGGTTTTGGAGAAAAGCAGGCGTGTAAACCACATGGCTTCCAATTACTGTGCGCTTCAGAGGGTGTCACATAATGTTTAACGGACTGGCACAAGATTGAGGTGATTATGCTGAGTAATCACCTGAATGAGCAAGCAGCCTATCAGAGGCTTGGAGCATGTTGAGGGGTTATGAGAGCAGAACAAGGGAGGACAATATTTGAGATTACACTGCATGACACACATGGGAGACAGAGCGGTGTTTAAGACCGGTGCAACTTTGTGCAGTAACATTCAACACCATTAAATAACAGGTCCTGTGTTCATAAAGTGTCTGTGTAGTGCTGACCTAGGTTAAGTTTTGCCTTTCAGCAATAGTAATTACATGGCTAGCAGGACATGATCCCAGACCAACATTCCTATTCTCAGATGTCAGATACATTCTCAGATGTAGGTGTACACTGCAGACAAGGGAGGTGTTAACATATTACTTCACCATGTCTTCTTAGCGTTTCTTAGTAATACAGACAGCTTGATAAAAGTAGCTGTGCTGAATGTGCTGAAATGCTTTATGTCTGTGGGTTACAGAGGTTCATGTTTATTAGTAGCCTAACATATAGGAGTGCAAGTTATTTAAAACTGTTTTTTTAAACCTGAATGCTGATTGATTTAAAGCTGTGGTATATGAGACCTCAAATTTTGTTGTAACTGCTTTATAATAGCAATAAGGAATCTCAGGGGTTTGTGATTCACCATGGCCAAGCATTGTTTCCAGGCACTCTGCGACACATTGTACATAAAACAGCTCTTAGCCGCGGTATATTGGCCATATACAACACTCTTTGTGCCTGATAAATATAAGCCGGCATAGGTCAAGGCTGGATGGCGCATTCAGCAATGCAATTCTAGGATTGGCCTTTAATTCCTTCCCTCCCAATTTTAAAAAATCCTATTTGCGTTTATGGCCTTGCCTAATCGTAGCAACTCTCAGCATGCTCAGGAGAGTTGAAACTAGCACGTATTTTGCAGCACCTACGCACTTCTCATTCACCAGCCATCAACCAGAATTTAGCTGGTAGGCGACCAACCACAAGCAGCCTCTAGCAGCAATCAGGCAAGCAAACTCTGTCCGACACCAACCCCACTAACCCCGGACTGTGCTAAACCAATCTGCCTCATCACATACTAGGCCACAAGGCATTGTTGGTATACATTTCCAAAATAATACCTAAAGGAATCCATCCAAAGTGCATGTTATCTGAAACTCTTTATTTGTAATATGTGCACATTGCACCCAGTATTTTGTAGGGTTTGTACATGCATTTGTCTCATACAATATATCCAATGTTTTTTTTTTGTTTTACTTTTAAGCATGTAAATACATACACCAATCAGCCATAACATTGTGACCACTGACAGGTGAATAACACTAATAATCTCATTATCATGGTACCTGTCAGTGGGTGGGATACATTAGGCAGCAAGTGAACATTCTGTCCTGTATGTGTATGTGTTAGAAGCAGGTGTTACGAACCCTCTGGCTCTAGCAGTCTAGGGTTGATGGTACAGAGACCCGTAACATAAACCTCATGCAAAGTGGTGTAGTGTACAGGAACAGTGAGAACAAACGACACAGACAACCAAAGCTACCGTCAAACATAAAACGTTTATTATAAACACACGGTAAAGGGGTTAGGGAAAAGGGGCTGAGCTGGACCCAAGAAATGAAATGATATAGTCCAAACACCCCTAAACTGAACTTGCCTGCCTCAAGAACCGCTTAGCTGACTACTAACCAATACAAAAATACAGTGGGTGGTCCGTTCAGTTCTAACTAGTGTTTTTAGACAAAGTTTTCCTACGGGTTGTGTATGCCCAAGGGTGACTTGCTAAAAAATAACCTTTTCCCAGGGACACAGGGACAAACAAAACACACAGGTTGAACAAGGACTAAACAGCAAACAGCAAACAATTGACTAGACAACATCAAACAAAACACCACAGCAATACATACTCACATGAAACAGGTCAAAGTGAGATGTATGTGCTAAACTAAGTGATGTATGTATGAACAAAGTGTCTGTCTATCAAAAAGGGCATGTATCTCAAGAGTGTCTGTGTCTATGTCTATGTCCATGTGGGGTAAAGCAAAAGATACTCTCCGGGAGAACCAACTGACTGGGTTGTTAAACCAGGGATGTGTGATGCTAAGGGTAATGGAAAAAGGAACAGGTGGTGCAATTAGGAGGGGTGTCCACTGATTGGTCCACCTCAGCAATCAGGTGATGCACTCATGACTGCCAGGTGGGAAACACCAACAAGCACAATCAGGAACATAAGGGCCACCTGGGGAAACGGCAGGAGGGAGAAAACACAAACGCACATACAGGGTACCTGCATGCGTAACAGCAGGATAAATGGGCAAGCATAAGGATCTGAGCGACTTTGACAAGGGTCAAATTGTGATGGCTAGACGACTGGGTCAGAGCATCTTCCAAACTGCAGCCCTTGTGGGGTGTTCCCCGTCTGCAGTGATCAGTACCTATCAAAGTGGTCCAAGCAAGGAAAAGCAGTGAACCAGCGACAGGGTCATGGACAGCCAAGGCTCAATGATGCATATGGGGAGCGAAAGCTGGCCTGTGTGATCCGATCCAACAGAGGAGCTACTGTACCTCAAATTGTTTAAAAAGTTAATGCTAGTACTGATAGAATGGTGTCAGAAAGCACAGTGCATTGCAGTTTGTTACGTATTGGGCTGCGTAGGTGCAGACCAGTCAGGGTGCCCATGCTGAGCCCTGTCCACTGCCGAAAGCGCCTACAATGGGCACGTGAGCATCAGAACTGGACCACGGAGCAATGGAAGAAGGTGACCTGATCCGATGTTTTATTTTACATCACATGGATGGCCGGGTGCGTGTGCATCTCTTACCTGAAGAACACATGGCACCAGGATGCACTATGGGAAGAAGGCAAACAGGCGGAGGCAGTGTGATGCTTTGGGCAATGTTCTGCCGGGAAACCTTGGGTCCTGCCATTCATGTTACCTTGACACGTACCACCTACCTGAGCATTGTTCCAGACCATGTGCACCCTTTCATGGTAACAGTATTCCCTGATGGCATTGGCCTCTTTCAGCAGGATAATGCGCCCTGCCACAAAGCAAAAGTGGTTCAGGAATGGTTTGAGGAACAACGAGTTCAAGGTGTTGACTTGGCCTCCAAATTCCCCAGATCTCAATCCAATCGAGCATCTGCTGCTAATGTCTTGGTGCCAAATACCACAGCACACCATCAGAGGTGTAGTGGAGTCCATGCCTCGACAGATCAGGGCTGTTTTGGCGGCCAAAGGGGTCCTATACAATATTAGGCAGGTGGTTATAATGTTATGGCTGATCGGTGTATTTTTACCTTACTACCTTATATTACTGTATTATGTCAAGCATACTGAAATGTATTTCACATAAGAAATGTGCCCCAAAACTTAAATCTGATTTTATTAAGCTCTGACTATCCATCAGGGTTTGGCAGCCTATGGAGACAGGACACAGTGCACTCCCTGGCAGTCTCTGTCTTTGTGTCTAAAATGATTAAAAATAGTGCATTAAATAGAGGGATGCCATTCGACACACACTCCTAAGTTTCCTAACAGTTCCAGGTCTTTGACTGTGCCAGAAGAGAACATTTCTCAAGTTCACCAAGGTCTGATGATCATCTTATGAAGTGCAATAAATTTTGGATCTCAAAGTAACATTAAGTACCACATTGTTGTAGGGGTGAACCAACCCTATTTCAGGCAAAAGCAAAGAAAAACATTGGTGTCCTGTCCATAATATATCATTACATATAGGAGTACTGTTACCTGCTCAAATGTGCAGTATATTTAAGGATGTTTTGGCAGAGTTGTGCTGCAATTTAAAGAACACGTCAAAAACCTGTATCTGAATGCATTAAAGAAAATGTGTAGTGCAAAGGAGCTATAGAAATAGTCTATGTGAGAATATGCAGCTCCTGAAAAAATTAAGAGACCACTGCACCTTTTTCTTTCCTTTCCAAAAAAGTCGAAAAGGAAAGTTTTGAGTGAGGAACAGAAGCGTTCAATTTGCAGTGGTCTCTTAATTTTAACCCTTTTGTTCCTCACTCAAAACCTTCCTTTTCGACTTTTTTGGAAAGGAAAGAAAAAGGTGCAGTGGTCTCTTATTTTTTCCGGAGCTGTATATGTGAGAGCTACGTGCCTACAGTACATGTGAGAACACATGCCCAGCCCTCTATCAGGAAGACATACCGTAGGGGAATATTTCTGGTGTGCAAAAGGTTTGCCTGAAGTAACAGAGGGTCATAAATAACCTTTAAGTAGAAGATGAGAGCTAAGTATCCTATAAACGTGGATCCACCTGCTGCCATACAATCAGATGGGCATTTTGGCTATGACTTGCCTTGGGGCCATGAAAACCAATCTGACAAGCCATCCCAGCCGACAGGTAGCAGAATAGGGGCCAAAGGGGTCTGCAGCCCAGACATGCAAGTCTAAACTATGTGCTTTGGTAGTGAACATTCAAGCATTTAGGGTCTGCAGCACTGACATTAAAATAAATGAAAATCTTGACATTTGTTAGGATATGCCAGTACCTGCCTTAAATGTGTCCTCGAATTGTACGTACATGCACAGCCGTGTTATTGTGTTCATAAGGATATACTGTACCCTAGGTATTTAACCCTCTACTCAGACAATTTTGTTTTAGTGCGGAACAGGCTCACCTGATTCACTAATAAAGGGTTTGATGATTAGCTGACAAGTCTAATAAGGTGATCTAGCTCTGAAATAGATTAAATACATAGAATGGCTGGAGATCCCTGATAGGATTGAAGACCTCTAACCCCAAAGCTCTGAATTCTCATACCTATATGGCTGGTTAAGATAGGGCCTAGACCTATATTGATGAGATTTCTTTAATTTACCAAATAAAAAACGTTTTGCTTTCAATAGTGTTGTGTTCAAGAATTAATGCATTTAACTGCACACCAGAAAGCTTCTATAAGTAATTTGGTGTAACGGCAATGGATTTTTTAAAATTTATTTTAAAGTTATTTCATTATCTACCATTATTAGTAACCAGGTCTTTATCAATATTTTCTAGTTTGATTTCAGCAAACATTGCACAAGACGTCAGAACGGAATAAAAATAAATGGTGGGGTAAGTTATTATACCCACATTTCTACACATGTACTGTAACAAGTTGAATGATTAGAGAATTATGTAGTCATTTTGTTAGATTTGAAGCCCTCTGAACTTGCCTGGGCAGGCCTTCTCCCTCGTGGCTAAAGCCACTGTAGGAAACATGCTGCCAATCATTGTGCTATGAAAGTAAATCTTGCACCCTGACACGCAAAACATATTTTCCCAATGCATGATAGAATGAGACAAATGAAGTAATTTGATTTTGAAAATGTTAAGTAGTTGTATTAGAATGTGAAGATTCTGTTCTGAAATGATTTGTTGCAGATTTAATAACTTTTTATTTTACTAACATGAGCTCATTTGTTGATATTTATCCCAGAAGGCATTTACAGCAAACAGTGAAAACAGCTTGAAACTCTTTCCTGTTATTTAAATGAGATTATTTTAAAATCCACAACTTTACAAAACTAAATTCTATAATATGACAAACCACTCCCTTGGTTTCACCAGCCATTCCATGTATATGAACTATTCCAGAGCTAGCATACCTGATTCAACTTGCCAACTATTCATCACACCCTTGACTAGATAGATGAATCCTTGACTAAGCTAGTTCAGGGCTACGACAACATTTGGAAATGTCCGGGGGTCCCACTGTAATGACACAACAAATCTGTGCACCACCTGACTGTGTCATTTTTACATAATATGACAAGACAAATCTGTGTTGCACCACCTGACTGTGTCATTTTTCCATAATATGACAAAACAAATCTGTGTTGCACCACCTGACTGTGTCATTTTTACATTATATGACAAGACAAATCTGTGTTGCACCACCTGACTGTCATTTTTATACAATATAACATATTGTGAGTGTTCACATTAGATGGCCATTAAAGGGGCACAGTGTATAATCCTGCCTGTTAACAGTAACATGACTTCAGTGGTGATCAGAAGATGCGAGGAGATTGTGATGGAGTCTGCTGATCTTGTTGAGGACAAGTCTGTGAACAGCATGATTTTAGACACGGATGATGTTGGCACAATTCAAGTCCTTTGCATTGCTGGGAATTGCAATGCTCGAAGTGTGTGAACAAAAGCAGCGGATGTTGGAACGTTGCATTCAGCAACAAGAAAATGTGTGATGTTGGGCACTGTTGGGTGATGAAGTCTGGCTCGCATTCGGCATTCCAGTTCGTTCCAAAGATGTCAATTGGCTTGACGTCTATGTTCAGGCCAGTCAAGGTCATACACAACGACCTAGACATTTCTGTATGGATCTTCCTTTATGCATGCGGGCATTTTTCATCTTTAAAATAACAGGGCTTACCAGGGCAGCTCGACTAGCATGGCAGAAGTTTTATGAACTGACTTGTTGATGGAATCCTATGATGGTGCCGCATTGAATGTCGCTGAGCTCTTCAAAGGTTCAAGGTTCAAAGATTTATTTGTCATTTGCAATAACAAGTTATGGCAATGAAATGCTTGGTTTTCCTACTCCCGACAGTGCAGTTAAAAGTTAAAAAAGTAACAGTAATTATTATATAAAAATAAGATAACACAAACTATCAATAAGTACCCTATACAAAAAACACGCATCAATAATAATAACTATACAACTGTACAACCGTAGTGCAATGTAAAAGTGACAGGTGTGCATGATATGATTGGCAGATGAGCATGATATGAAGTGACAGGTGTGCATGGGACTATGGATGGAAGGGAAGAAGGGTTCCTGAATTGAGCAGCCTTACGAACTGAGGAAAGAAACTGTCCCGTAGCCTGTTAGTTTTGGACAGAATACTCCTGTACCTTCTGCCTGACGGCAGCTTGGTAAACAGTCCATGGCATGGGTGGCTGGGATCTGTAATGATTAGTTTGCTCCTCCTCCTACACCTCTCTATGTAGAGATCCTGCAGGGATGGTAGGTCAGACCTTGTGATGCGCTCTGCTGTTTTAATCACCCTCTAAAGTGCTTTACGGTCAAGGGCGGTGCAGCTGCCATACCAGGCAGTGACACAGCCGGACAGGATACTCTCGATGGGTCGTTCTGCCAATATGGGCCGTTCTGCCAATGTTTATCTATGGACATCGCCTGACTGTGGGCTAGATTTTATTCAACTGTCAGCAATATGCACCTGTCATAGGATGCCACTTTTGCCACAAGACAGTTCATGAGATTTCTGCCCCAGTCAACTGTAAGTGCTATAATTGTGAAGTGGTAGACCAAGAAGTGGTAAACCAAGCAATGAAGTGTTGGACCAAGCAAACTCACAGAGCGGGGCCGCCGAGTGCTGAAGTGTGTCGCTTCTGCACTCTGTTGCATCACTCACCACAGAGTTCTCTGTGAACTGCAACATTAGCACTAGAACTGCGCGTCGGGAGATTCACGAAATTGGTTTCCATGGCCGAGCAGCTGTAACACAAGCCTCACATCAACATGCTCAATGCCAAGCGTTGGTTGGAGTGGTGTAAAGCACGCCACCACTGGACTGTGGAGCAGTGGAAACGTATTCTCTGGAGTGATGAATCATGCTTCACTATCTGGCAGCCTGATGGACAAATCTGTGTGGCGGATGCCAGGAGAACGCTACCTACCAGAATACATAGTGCCTACTGTAAAGTTTGGTGGAGGAGGGATAATGTGGAACTTGAGTGGCCTGAACTGAGTCCTGATCTCAACCCCATTGAACACCTTTGGGATGAATTGGAACGGCGATTGTGAGCCAGGCCTTCCAGATCAACATCAGTACCTGACCTCACAAATGCTCTTTTGATTGAATGGGCACAAATTCCCAGAGAAACTCCAAAATCTTGCGGAAATCCTTCCCAGAAGAGTGGTGGCTGTTAAAGCTGTAAGGGGGTGCCAACTCCATATTAATGCCCATGGTTTTGGAATGGAATGTCTAACAAGCTAGGTGTGACAGGTGTGATGATCCAGTGTCCACATACTTTTGGCCATATAGTGTTTAATCCCTTTTGAGAAAACAACTTCAAGTAGATATTCAACAAATGTGCCACAACTTAAATTAGACTAGTGCTACTTTGATGATGTTGTGATTAGACAACCAGAAAAAAAAGTACACGTTCCAATTGACATGGAATTTTAAGATATTTTTTCTATTTTTTTTTTACAGAGAGCCAATAATAAAATCCAGTTGAAACATTAAATAAAACTGTCCATTTGTCACATCCTTACCCCTAATCAAATTTTGAATGGGGCCCCTGAAAGGTTATAGGACAGAAAGGTTTTTGCACTTGAATTTTAGGCGTGGACAGATGAAAATACATTTTGGCCCTTTTGAGTGCAATATTTTCATGACACATAGTTAATACTTTGAGTTCATAAAGGGAGATGAATCACATAATGAAGTGTTAATGAACCCATACACTGTATATAAATCCACATACAATATCCCAGTAAATGTGTAAATATGTACAACTTCAACATAGTCATATTTTTATGTACAAATGAATTTCAATGGATGCTTGTACATTCCTAAATCTTCCTTTCAGTCTCTCTTTATTTGGTTTCCCCAGGTTCCCAGAAATCAGGAAGTGTCCGCTACAAATTCAACTTCATTGCTGATGTGGTGGAAAAGATAGCCCCAGCGGTTGTGCACCTAGAGCTTTTTAAGAGGTAGAAAAATCAAGTACAAAATTAAAACCTTTTACTCTTTCTGTCAGTAAGTAAAATATAGTCGTTCTACATTGAAGTTGGCCTCTAGAACAACCATAATAGATACTTTTTAATCTCAATCTGTATTTTGTTGACTGGATGTTTTTAACAAACTGATTCACTTTTAATTCTGCTATGATGATAGGAACTTGATTGGGTGGTGTCTTTTTACCCAGGTTGCCATTTTCAAACCAGGAGGTTCCCGTGTCTAGTGGTTCAGGGTTCATCGTGTCAGAAGATGGCTGGATTGTCACTAACGCCCATGTCCTCACCAACAAGCAGAGAATCAAAGTGGAGTTGAAAAGCGGCGTTAAATATGATGCCTCCATCAAGGATGTGGACACAAAGCTGGACATTGCACTGATCAAAATTGAGTCGGATGTGAGTCCTCATCTTTTTCCTTCTCTACCTTAAAATAAGGTTGTTCCAAAGACCTACTGTCTCATCCCAAACAGAGTAATAATATTTATACCATATTTTGTCCTTTTCCACTCGCCTGATGGCTTCATCAGTGACTAACATAAAAAGGGTAGGGGGTATATCATCCTCAGGCTATTGCACAAAGTGCGTAGATGCTGGGCACAACAACCATCTAACATTGGCCTTGGTGGAAGTGAACAAATCATTCATACTGACCTTAGTAAAGTATTTTTCTCCAGATTTTAGCTGAGGAAAATACTGCATGGTGTAGCTCCAAATGGAGCAGTGTTTATGATGTTTGATAATGAAAACAAACACTTGTCCATTACAGCCAGTCTAGCCGGGGACAGCCACTATATTACAAAAGATAAGATGAGCTAGTAGAATTAGGACTTAGGTTCTTGGATGCACAAGACAGACGGGGGAAGGTGGTCTAGGAGATAATTGGTTGGTCGACTAAGTCAATGCCTATTGCACCAGTCCAAGTTCCACCAGAAGAGTCTGGGAATTATATTAATCCCACAGAGACAATCTGGCAGATTTTCTAGGTCATGAAAGTCAAGCGAGGGCCTTTCGACTGACTAAAATTAGATTCCACTCGTTGACATGGTCAATTTGTCATCAGGTTTTCCTCTAGAGGCTGCTGGTCCTGAGCTTCCCAGCATCAGACTTCTCTGACTTCCTTTTTCACAAGTGGTAAAACATCTGTCACCACAACAGCAGGCGTTGGCGTAAACAGCTCCTTCGTGTGGCATTATGGATCCGTGGTCAAAACACAGTCCACTTATACCGCATCCAGGCCCGAGCCATATCAAGCAGGCAAGACCACTGATAATTTTGATCCAGCTCATCACTGCATAATGCACTGTAGAAACCGAGAGGCATGCAGAAAGAGATTTGATTGAACGGGTTTGTGAGTGTACATGGTAAGCCATCATGTGCTGCAGCAGATCCCATAAGTTGCCGGCAAAGTGAGGCTGGGATGGGAGGGCTTGAAGGGCAATAAACTGTAAATGTCAAGATTCCAGCAATAAAAATACTTCAGCCCCGAACAAGTGAAGGCAAGCAAAGACAGTCTAAGACAGGATGTGAAGATTAAAGTCAGAGCGCCTTGTTGGATTTACTGATGATTTAGTGCTAGAGGGTCTCTTTTGTTCATAAGGGCAATATATTAAAAGAACGGTTGAAAAGATTTTCCAATGTTCTGACCCATTAGGTGCATAGGTCCTCACTATGTACAGTAGGAGGTAGTTCTGATAATACACAGATCCAGCAATGTGTCAGTCACTAACCTCTTTATTGTAAACACGGTTAATCTCCGACATGGCAAATATGGTATTCAACCCACGACTTATTGGGACATCTTCCGGAGGCACCCTCAGCACCACTGAGCCAAAAAAACATACCTGTGTCCTGTCCACGGCATGTACTTTTACATACAACGTCCTCCCAATACAGAAACAGGAGATAAGCCCTTGCTCCACCATTGACCTGTAACAGAACTGGCAACAGCTTTTAAAATGGCTGACTGTTGTTTTCAACATCCAAAAACATGGCTAACATTGGCCCAATATCTTCAGCTGAGTGATGGGAAAACATTCACAGAAGAATTCAAATACATTTTTGGAACAAATGTGACAACAAAAATGTCTTTTTAGGGTTTTCTTATTTGACTTATCTACAGTCTATGGTGATTTTGTGAAAATTGTGCTTCCAGAACAGAAGCCTAGACCCTTGTCATTATGGGCTGTTTTGGCAGGGACAAGCCTTACAGAAAATCCAAAGCATTTCTGAGGTGCAAGAAATCAGTACTTAAGGTTTTAGGAGAGTAATATCGATGTTAACCCACGCTAAGATATCTTCACATAATTAATGGAAAACTAGAACGGATATTGATATTCCAGTAACATCACTAGAACACGGGAAATCAACCAACACGCTGGGCACTTGTCATGTTGCTAGGACATCCATAACACTAGGATATGTCCATAAGTATGACTAATCCCTTAAAAAAAAAGCATAAAACTGTACATGTGATTTTTATGATCGTGTCTGGCAGAGTCTACTGCCAGTGCTTCTGCTGGGCCACTCGTCTGACCTGCGTCCAGGGGAGTTTGTGGTGGCAGTCGGCAGCCCCTTCTCCCTACAGGTAAAGGCAGAGAACACGCTCAGGTTTTATGCTCATAAACAAACCAAATGATAATTGGAGCCACGAACAGATCACATCAAACATGAGAAAGGCTAGAACTAATTTGGATATAAGACGGAATTGAGCCATTTTGTTCATTTTCCGACCCCTGCAGAACACTGTGACCACAGGCATTATCAGCACAGCCCATAGGAACGGCCTGGAGCTGGGACTCAGAGATCCTGACATGGAGTACATCCAGACGGACGCTATTATCAACGTGAGTCGTAGTCAAACAGCAACGAATTGGTTCACTGCTTTTGAACAGTGCACTACATAGGAAATAGGGCACCGTTTAGAATGCAAGCATGAAACAAGGCTGCCAAGCTTCGGTGTTTGGAGCATTATTTTGCATGTGCATCTCTTTACATATCATTACATGTAGTGTATATTTTCTGCTTGTGTGGCTTTGGGATTAAACAATGCAATGCAATCCAATTGCCAATAACGTTTGTTTATTGTCTTTGCTTTGACAGTATGGCAACTCAGGGGGACCACTTGTTAACTTGGTAAGGGGATTTACTGTTTCATATTGAATGTGACAGGATTATAATATGTAATCAGCACATTTGTAATGCAGGCAGGCTGTGTATCTTTAGATTTTTCATTTAGGAAAGAGATCTGCAAGGTCATAATCTTTTTTTCTGTATATGGGCTTGAGGCTCAAGGTCCCCATTCTGTGTTTTACTACAGCATCTGTTGTTTTAAAGTCCATCATGGGAAACATTATTTGATTATTGGCAGACCCCTGTAATAGTGATAACTTATGTCTGCTTACTGATGTCAAAGCCGAAAAATACTGCTAGAGTTGCCCTTCACAAAGCCTTGTTTGGCTCTAATATTGTACTTTTTTCAGTCCTTGTAGAATATAAAAATGACTACGCACTTTGCATATATGGAAAAAAATAATAAAACATGCACATTTACCTTGGTTAATACACTTAATTTCATAAAGCATTCCTTATTTTTAATCAGAGCATCTGCTTGGTAACCAAAAGTTTGTTTGACTGAATCCTGAACTATCAAGTTCAAAACTCTGCTGTCTGAAATTAGTCATGACAGTTAACGCTAATTGTCCAGTGTCGCCATAAAACACTGGTGATCCCCTGGCTTGACCCCACTCTCCCAGGGTGCCACAGAAAGTGGGATGTGTTCCTTCACTCAATACGAATTACCATGCTCAGCATCATACATAAAGACAACCGAACAGGAAAGGACAAAGCAGAAAATGTATAAAATAAATGTTCACTGCCATTTTCAAGGAAACTTTCTTTCACGAAAATGCATATGGATATAGCAGATGCATATTTCCTTAATACGAAATACTGTTTTATATTCACAATCTGAAACTTTAAATGCGGTTTTGTGTTTCAAGGATGGAGAAGTCATCGGCATAAATACTCTGAAGGTCACAGCAGGAATATCCTTTGCCATTCCGGCCGACAGAATACGCCAGTTCCTCGCTGATTCCTATGACAGACAGATCAAGGGTTTGCATAGCTTAATTCTTTACCTATTTCACTAATTATACCATCTGATTCAGATTCGGTGACTTATTTTTTTGGTTTTAAATGCTGGCATATATAACACGGTCATTTTATAAGATTTCTTAATTTTATAAGGAAAGACACTGGCAAAAAAGAAATACATGGGTGTCCGGATGCTTCAACTCTCGCCTCAGTGAGTAAATGTGATCACTTCATTAACGTTACTGCAGATATATGAGCCATACTGTGGTGCCACTGTGTACCTAATGTTTGTATTGACACGAAAGTCACCTGTTAAAAACTCCAAATGTGACTCAGTATAAATGTGACTACCAAATGTGACTCAGTATAACAATACAGCCCGCTACCATCAACTCCACTGGGAATACCGGGCAGGCCTTGACATTTTATTATAAAAGGGCACCTACAAAATGGGAACATATTCACCTAGAAATGTTGCTGGAATTTTCATTTAGACGGAGCACCAAAAAAGATTGGTTGGGGGCCTATCTCTCAAACGTAGCATGTGTTATCTTGGAAGCGGGAGGTCTGAGAGTGAGACTTCCCAAAATTACGTTTTACAATTATTTAGATGATCTACCCGTGGCAATTGGTAATGTTCAGAAGACACATCCCCTGTCCGCCAGGAGTCGCTGCGATGAAGCAGGAACTTAATCACTATTTGGATATCATGAAATTGGAGAGAAAAATGGTGTGAAAGCAACAACAAAAGTAACATAATGTAGGATATTTAATTATTTATGTTTTAATCAAATATATTACTTGAAGAACATTGTGGGATTCCTTTTTAAGGAAGGACATTCAATTCTTACCAAAAGATTTAATCAAAGATGGACAGGGAGCCAGCTCTTATCTCTCAACTGTTTCCTTTATCCTTGTCCTCCATGCCCTCAGCTATTTCTCTGAAACTACAGAAAGTGCCTATTTAAGGACAGTACATTTTCAGTATCAGAGTTGGGATAGAAGAGCCCATATAGCAAATGAAAAAAGATGTTTCAGAAGAAGACAGAATCAGAAATCACAAATGTTTGGTGTAGTGATGCTGCTATTGGCACAGAACATATCAGGACCTAATTTACTGAATCAACACTAAGTTAACACACAATTATGTACAATGGCTGGGGAGAATATAAAATAACTATGTACGCACAACCAGGACTTCCAGTATTTGCAATGCTGTCTAGATGCAGGGAGATACAAAGCACTCGAGTGCAATAGAGTGCTGTTATTTAGTTAACAATTTGGAGGTGTCTTCACACGGTGAGCATTGTCTTGTTAGTCTCTGTGGGACCAATGCCACTGAAACTGTTCAGATGGTCATTATAGACCCATATTGCCCATCTGCTCTCCACCGGCCAGAAGATAATTTATAGAACAATGGATGACCGTGTGGTCATGACCTTTCTGTGGACCATACAATGCATCAAATGTAAATGAATGCAATGACTGATTCTGCAGCAACCATATTACCAGATATACTATATTTTTACTTGTTATTACTCTGTTAGTTACATACATATTGTGTTAGTCAGTTAGCATTAGTCCCATAGTAATTAGGGCAAGTTCATTTAAAGTGTTACTAACTAGAAAATAGAAGGCCATTAGGCTGGCATGTTTACTATTCTCTGTAAATGCCTATCCTGATTAAACTGCAATCTATGTTACATTTACAGTCAAACAGACAGCCTATCTCTGAAATTTACTCGCTAAATGATTTCCAAGTCTTGTCATACTGTGTTGATGTAATATCCTCTGTCGCCCTCCCAGTTTGGTCCGAGAACTGAGGGAGCGGGAGAGTGACTTCCCAGATGTGAGCTCAGGAGTGTACATTTATGAAGTTCTCCCAGGAACAGCTGCCTCCAGGTAAAATGGCATTCCAAATGGCACCCTCTTATGGTGTTCTACTTAAACATTAGGGGAATATGGCACTGTTTAGGATCAAAGCTCAGTCAAGTCCAGACGTCTTAAATGGCTAATACTATGGTAAAATCTGTACCCATAGTAAGCCAAAGGATAGCATTGTCATAACTGTTATTCCCAGACAACTGAAATTAAATCCAGACAATATATTTCAAAAATACAGACTAAAAAGCATAATATACATACAATAGTACTACTCAATATTAAGTGGTTTTCAAATAAGAACTGAAACAGAACTTGCTTTGTGTCGATGAGTTACTGTCCATAAGTAAAACAAGTTTTGTTGTTTTTACCGTCTCCACCTCTTTGTGTCTGTATTGCAAACTTTAGGCAGTCATCAAATGCAAAGGATTTGCAACCATTTACTAAATATATTAAGATCATTTTAATTTGTCCAATTACCTTTGGTCCCCTAAAATGGGGGGGACTATGTATAAAAGACTCTGTAATTCGTACATAGTTTAATGATTTATAGATGTAAATACCCTCAAATTACAGCAGACAGTCTTCACTTTAACCTCTGTCATTGTTTCAGTCAGGTCTAGTGTGCTGGAGTAGAGAGCCAAAACAAACCTGCATCACCATATCTAAATACTCAAGCCTATAGACTAAACTCTAGTTTCAAATATTTCCCTTTATCCATGTCGTTTGCACCATCAGTTATTTCTCAGAAGCTACAGTAAGTACCCGATTAGGGACATCAGAATCACCTTTAATTCAAATCTGTACTACACTCCAGCCAGCTGGCCGCCCTGTCAGGTACTTCCTCTGCCGAGGCATACCCAAAACGGCCCTCCTTTATAATACACCATGTATGCCAAGAGCCCTGTTACTTTCAACCGCAGCCCATAGGGGCAGCCAACCACTTTCACACAATGCAGAATGGTTAGTACAGCTCCAGGCACACATCTGAACACAAAGCCGCAAGCACCAGTCCTCCCAGACAGTCTTCTGAATCGTTTGATGTTTCAGTGTGGTCTAATAATAAGCCAACCTGGCTTGCACAACAAAGCAGTAGTAAACGGTGTCAGTGTTTTATCTCACTGGACAGAGACTAAGATGTAAATGTAATGTTCCCCGTGCAGCGCTGGCATGATCAACCATGATGTGATTATCAGTATAAACGGGCAGCCCGTCCAGACCACAGAGGAAGTGAGTGACGCTGTCCAGTCAGGGAATCGGCTGTCGGTCGGTGTGCGGAGGGCTAAAGAAGACATCCTGTTAGAGGTCGTCCCTGAGGATATCGACTGAGCGGCTGTTTATCTCTCCCCGCTCACTGCTACTCTTGCCGACTCCACTGCTCATTGTCTGTTATGACAATGAGTGACAAGGAGCTGACATGAGAGCACAAGCAGACGGGCAATCACTGGTGAATTCCATTTCAATGTGGGTTTCACATCGTACATACATATGTAACACAGCTTCAAGACACCTCGGCATGAAGCATTACATTCATTTGGGAAGTCTTCATCACTTAAGCACCTGCTAAACAGTCATCCTTCTTTCAGTTACTGAGATCTTTTATTGCCATGCTAGACAAAATAGTGGCATTATTGCATGCGTAGCATTTCTACAATGGACCCTAAAGATGATGGAACGTTAATTCTATGCCCGTGTTGAAGCACCAGCATTTAATATACTTTGTATTTCTCATATACAAATTTCATTTCTTTTAATTTAGCACTTAAACAAATGCTACATTGTGATGACAGCAGTCCCTTATGAACTGTGCTGCAGCATGTCTCTACCAGAGCTATTGAATGCAATATACTAAGGAAAGGTTCTGTAGAGTCAGTACAGGCAGTTCTAGTCAACTGTTTTTATTCATGTTACTGTTTGTACCTCTGAAAGTGGTGAATGACATCTCTGAAAACGTATTACGCATTTTAAAATAAAATCTTAAAGAGCTTGGCTTGGAAACCTTTGATTTATTTTCCCCTGTGTACTGGAATGCTTAACGGCAGCAGAATCGTGACTCCTATGCGCTTTAAACAAAAGTAACTTAACAAGAACACAGAAACACAATCAATAAGGAAGCACATCGAAGTAAGCACAGAAAAAAGGACCCATCTTTTCACAAGTGAGATGCAATAACTTACAGATTCAGCACAGGATTGTGGTAGAAATAAACGTACCAAACCTTAACAAGAAACGTTTTATTGAACAGCAAACACTTGATGTACAGGGATAGAAAGCATATAGTGAGAAAGTCAAATGGCTCCTAGGTAGAAATATTTTACCAGCACTTAATTCTACAAACATTTACCAGACACATGAATACAGCATAAATACATTTAATCCATATACTGTCTAGATTTACAGAAGTCTGTATTTTTACTCCCCAATAGTGATAGCTCAATACATGAAAAATGTATTTAAAAAGTATAAATTAAGTTTCCATAAAGCATTCCTAACATCTTAATCTCTTAACTAAATTAACCAGTTAATAACTTTTTATTTAGAACACTAAATATGAACTAAATGCGTAAAATTGTGCAATCACTGAAACCCTTCCACCTGTAGGAATACAAAAGCCAACAGGAAAAGAACACATTTCACTGCCAAAATAAAGATCACACAACATAGCATCTTAATAGGGCATCTGACGGCCACAAGTCAAAACAACAGCTATCCTGTGCCTTGACATTCTACAAGAATCTGGTTCTTTATTGCAACAATGCATCACCACACCATTCTTCCATGAGAAATCATTTCATTTGGTGTTTTCTTGATGGTCATGAAAAACACAGTCTCAGCCACCAGTCTAGTAAGGGCTCAATTGGGGGACTGAGACAGTGATGGCATAACGTGAAAGCTCAGCAAGTTGAGTAGTCAGTCAAACCTCCAGCCAAATATTGCCCAATCACCCCTCCTTGAAAATCACAGATTTCTTCTATGAAATAATGGGCAACGGGACTTGTTCAGCAGTTACCTGTCCATTACAATATGCAACATTGTGGTGATGGGAGTCCCAAGGGAATTGTTGTGGAACTTGGGCTTCAGTTCAGTGGTGGAAATTATTAGAAATTGAGGCTGGAATTCAATCCTATTACTCAAATAAGGAGCGTGGCGTACAATAGGTTTAACAAGAAACTTGGAGACTACGCTATGATCATCAATATGCATTGGGATACATTCTGAACTGCTCAAATGGGTCATTAATGACATACTTGCAAAGCTTCAGTGATTGGACAGAGCAAAAACGTTTCAAAGCTCAAATTATATGGTCAGAAACCCAGATGATGTTTTGTCATACAAAGAAAAAAACCCATGCTCTTTCATACGGACAACATAGTAAACCATTCTTCTTTTAAAAGCTCAGGGCTTTATAATATTTACACCCAAATGAAACATACAACAGATATACTTAGATATCAAACATGCCAACCACTCAACCATGGTCCACATCTTTCCCTTCGACTCCTAGTTTTCAGCCAGTGAGTAACAATCCACTAAAGCTTGGTTTCAATAGCAGAAACGGCTGACACACAATTTATTATAGTGCGATTAACAGTCATCTGTGCCACGCGCAAACATAAAGCAACAGCCCATCAGATGACAAGATGCTCTGGGAAATGGGACAGAGAGGCATCTGACACAGTCATGCTGCTCTGAACTGTAATTGACAGATAAGTGATCATACCCATTTGTCATGCATCTCCACAAAGTAAACCCACCTTAAAGTCAACAAACTCATCCCCGCTGGCCTCAGTAAAAGGTGCACCAGTTGCTGTTGTCACTGGGCATCAGGCCTCCGGTGATGAGGAGAATGAGGTCCACGAACCACCAGATGCCCAGACCACCTAAAGTCAGCAGCTTGCCCACGGCCGTGCCTGTGTGCCCGAGGCAGAACCTGTCCACTCCAAAGCACCCCAGGAAGAATGAGTAGAGCAGAGTGGTGATGAAATAGTGGCCAGTGTATCTGAAATCACCAAAAGGCTGTGTCAATAACAGGGTAGCAAAGACCAGGGGAGCTCATTAAAAGCAACGAAAAATAAAGTAAACAACCTCTTTGGGCACATTATGATACCCTAAGGTTATTAGTTTGTAAATACTGCCCCCTAGTGGCGAAGTTAGGTTAGCTTCCTTTTCTAAGGCAAGACAGAGTAAAACTCCATGTCAATGTCAGTCATGGATATACAAACTCTTTGATCCAGCAAAACACTAAGCCACACACACACAAACATTAGTTTGTACTCCGGAGTCTATCAGAGTACCTCCAGAACACTTTCTATTGCACAGAAATTGTAAATCTAAACATTCTGGTTTCAAAAACAACAGGTTGGGCCAGAGTCAGAACCCAGGTGGGTAGAACTTGTTAGTGGTTAGGATATTCCAATTGGTAAGAAACAACCCAAACACTGATTATTTAATCTATTTGATTCATGATCCACAAGATACTGATCTAAATCAAGTCCACGGATAACCTTGGTTATAACATGGTTTATCTACTTCTATGGACCATAAGATTAATTTTGAATTTCCAATTGTTATATTTACATAGACTACCGGCTATTACTAGAAATGTTTCATGGATCCTCCAAACCATAGCCCTCTCTTCCTGTCTTTAGCAGTGCAAGGTAAGAGTGTGTTTGTATGGCATTAGTTTGCACAACCAGCAGCACTCATTAATCAACACCACAATCTGACATCAATACACAGTTAAAGGAGTGAAGTGGTCTTTGAAGTAAACTGATGAGTGAATTGTGAAATTGAAGTTATTCACACCATAAAATTTAAACATTTGAACCCACAGAGTAATTCAAACAAAAATAACTCACTTCACTTCATACTAGCATAGAATAAAGAAAAGTTCATTTCTGTATTGCACAGCAATTTTGGGGGGTTTATTTTGTGAAAATCCAGACTTTAAAATCTGTCGCCAAACAACCATGATTTTTTTACACTTTTGTACATCTTGTCTTCTGCAACAGCAATCACAGGCTGAAATATATAAGCAGCTGGATAGAGCAGCAAACGTCTGCAGGATGTTAAACTGGTTAGAAACAACCCAGTTTTTGGTATCATTTCAATTTCATCAAATCCGATTCTGCTTATCGAATCCCGGTTCCGATTCCAAAATTTTGGGGAGAGAAGAAACATATTTCAAGAATGAAAATTTGCCTAACTTTTATTCTTTGCACATTTAGGCTATAATCAGTCAACAGTGACAGGATTCAGGAAGGTTTCTTTTTCTCTTCATTTATAAAAAATAAATATTCTTTCTTAGAAGGAATGATCACTACCCGTGTTAAGCGGGCTTTCTTGTTCTAAAGAAATCACAAACAAGCTGGATAGATGACAATTCAACAGACCAGTTGGTAGATATAGATATATAGTAGAAAACTAGCTAGCTTGGTGTCCATGTACGTTAGTATAGTATGCTCACATTAGTTAGCCAGCTAAGTTAGCTTGCCAGCAGTCAGTACCCTCCACATTGACTAGCTCGCTGTGGTTGCTATCGATTTCTAAGTGACAATAAGTTGATGTGCTAAATTTGAGGATTAATATTCGAATATAACTCCAATATTTAAAATAATAAGGAATGAAATTCGAAATGCATTATAGAGGAAGATTGACAGCCCTACTGAATTTAGTGTACCCAAACGTGAGACGTTGATACTGTTAGCTGTATCTGGGACGTTATTGTGGCTGGAACTGGGAGACTGTGAACACCGTGCATTCCTTCAGATTTACGCCGCGTTGAAGTAAATTCTTCATCATATTGGAAGTGCTTCCTCCCTTGCACTAAATATATTTACTGCAGGTTTTACATTTTTTTGTGTCATTAAAATTCTTGTGAAGCTAATTAAGACAAACTTTCGAGCGTTTGCTGTGGACAGCCATGGTCCAGGATGTAAACGGAAGTGTCTCTTCTCAGTTCTTACGTGCTTGCTTCGTTGACATACTTGGTGAAATTACGTGACATTAAGTCCGCCGTCCGCATAGAAGGTGCTGGCAGACAAGTGCAACTTTTATAGACTTTAAAATGTGAGACTGAAATCGAAACGTTAGGAACCGAAGCAGAATCAAAATGCACGTGTCCTTTCGAATCCACGGTTCTTGGAAATTTGGTTTCCAACTTGGAACCGGTTCTTGATACCCAACACACTAGTCTCAGGCTGGTGTATGTAATCAGACATATAGAGCAGCGAAAGTCTGCAGGGTGTCAGTATCATAAACTGTTTATTACTATTATCATCCTGCAACAACAACCAATGAAAAATGAAGTTGTCAGAAATGAGAGTCAAGTACAGTAGCTAGATTCTCCCTTACTTGATGCATGGCTCATTCCCTCTCTGGAACTCCCTGGGTCCAGCACACTCAATGTCATCCAGTGCGGTGCAGATGACTTGTGTGTGATTCACGTCTTTGTGTACCTGCCCTCCAAACTAAATCAAGGTGGTGATATAGTTGAATGACAGATGAGATCATACAAAGAACAGGACATCTTACAAATGATTAAGATTGTATTAGGATCCCTTGAGCAACTACCATAAGCAGCAAATACTCTTCATGGGGTCCATAGAAAACAAAACATTTGGTTGTTCGAATTATGAATGCTGACTGGCTGAAAGCTATGGTGCCTTTTATTGCTTACATATTGCACAGCTATCAGCCAATCAGCAATCACTATACTAACCACACAGTTTACAAGAGACAGTATTGCCATGTATATGACAAAATGTTCTTATTGTTCTAATTGAGGGTTTATAATAGCAATAAGTCACCACTGGGATGTGTTAGCCTATTTTGCCAAAAACACAATAGATGTGTTGTATTGGCCATAGCACTAGAGCCTGACCAGTTAATTTATTGGCTGATATAAACGTCTGGTATTAGCCTTCCACAGATACATTTGTCAACCTAACCCCTTATATACACTGAATAAATAGTATAGCACAAACACATACTACATCACATTTAAAAACATGGCAATTTTGTTATTGAAGAATGAAATTCCAACATTTCACCTGACTGTTCAACCTGAAAGGGAGGGGTGGTATTCACTGGTTTGACATACCTTCCAACAACCATGTCCCATCTCCTGAATGGCAGTGTGGTTCTGTGCATGGTCCACTGGATCTTGACAGTGTACAAACTCATCTGGTCTTCATATGTAGAGAGAGAAGGGTATGTTGATTAGTGTATTGTATGGGTGGCGCTTGCGTAGAAGGGATCAGGGCCAAAACATTCTCGACCGCTGTAGACAGAAATGCATTGAAAAGAGCAGAGGTGATACCGAAATCTGGCTCTGTTATATAAATCAAAAATACTTACAGATATCTGCAGAGGACTACTGGTGACGGAGGACTGTATTCATACACCTCTGTAGAATTGTTCGTGCGTTCAACTGGTATATACGTCGTCACGTTATCTTGTGACGACTGTTCACTAAAATCCGCTTTTGTTGCTGCTCTCTGTCTAGGAGAGTCCGAGGAATTTTGGGAGTGTATTCCGTCCAAACACTGTGAAAGCAACACTGAAAGTAGCAAGAGAACTTGCCCGCATAGCAAAATGTAGTTAATTGAAATCCTAGCCATGTTCTCAATACTGGTTGAACCTCATCTATATTGTGGTAGCGACCTAGTCTGTTAGACGTTTGACTACATTGGATTTGAGAAGCCGTCCATGAAAGCAATGCTGACTTATCGTAAAATTGCTAGCTAGCTAACAAGCTGAAAATATTAACATCTACGATAATACCTGATTGCTTATAAGCAGTTTCCTATCGATTGCGCCGCCGTAGATGTGAGAAAATGAGAATAACAAGAATTAATGTGTCATAAAAATGATTAGTGAAGTAACGATTGAAACAGGACCACCAACACCAGCGTCTTGTAAGCAACATTAAAAACCCTTCCGGGTTACAAAAATTAGAAAGATTTCAAAATAAAGGAAGTCAACGATTTACTTCAAAACTGATATAAATTGAATTTATTCATTGTTTAAGAAAATGTACCTCTCAAAACATTGACAACAATTCATATTTTATCATATTTAAGAGTAATATCAATAAAAAGTGGGTATTAAAACACTTTCCAAGGTCAAAATTCAGACAATGCGAATGACTGAATATGGAATAGATATTGCCTCATAGATCAAAAACTATTGAATGTTCCACAGAGAAAGCAATGTAGGAAATGTTCAGGAGAGTGTGTAGAGTAAGACAAACCTGTTTAATCATGGGGAATGGTGTGCTACATCTAGCAACACAATATTTCCCAAACCCTCTTTAGCCTCCAATGCAAAACACTATAACAGACTGTACATGTATATATTGCTCTATATAGGAAAAACTATTCTATACGCAGCAGTGAATATATTGTAGGAAATGTTCAGGAGACTCTATAGAGTGATTATATGCAAAAAAATAAAGGGGCACTGTGTATTTGCAATTGTTGCTGGCATTTTACTCCGCTCATACCATTGGCCACAATGTAACTCAATGGATATTAAATACATATTGACTCATACAGAAAAAAACTATTCTATGTGCCACATTGTTGCTACGGAATCTCTAATGTTGCCAGCATGACGCTACTACCATTACGCTAATCCTGTTTTGTGAGCGTTAAATAGCACTTCCGGGACACGGAATTTTGGAATGTTTCAAAAGAAAAGTGACTTTAAAATGTTTTTACTTAGAATTTAAGAAAATTAACCGTCTAAACCGTGATAATGATTCATATTTGTACATCATTATGTGACATTTGCATAAAATGCGTGATTAAAAAAAAACCATGGTCAATGAATGCAGCCGATGTCGCCAATGAATTGCAGTGTAGTAGCCAATGGTACGGGCGGAGAAAAAAAGCCAACAACTCCACAATTAGAACACCCCATGATTTTACACCATATTCTGACTACGGCAAAATACGACAACCGGAATAATTGTTGCAGCCGAATCTCTAATGTTGATTGCATGAACACAATAGTGCATTATTAGCTTCTAGTTTCGTCTTCTAAATAAAATTCAAATACAATTTCTAGTAACGAAAACGGATTAAAAAAAAATGGAAACGCTGTAAATCACAATTACATGCTAAGCAATGTTGAATTGTTGATTTACAATTACAATTCTACTATAATTGTGTTGATAACATACTAATATACTAGGATTGGGCATACAGTACATATTGGACTGAACAGGCTTAAGATAAAGATTGTGCTCCCGTGATGTGGATTATGAGTTTATTTACTGATATTCACCAATGTCTTATCTTTTATCTGTTTTATGTTTTAGGTCGTTAAATAGTTAACCACAAGAATTATGACCATTCTGAGTAGTTAAAGAACTACAATAAGATTTAGGAAGCTAATATTTGTTTCTTCACAGTGGTATTCTGCGAGTGTCACATGATCAAATTCAGATCCAGCCAAATCAACAACCATTGTAACATGACATGGGTTGTGACTTCTTGGTCTACTTCTGAGGTGTGGAATGGAGGTATTACTTATCTATTTCCTTCTCTTTGATGATGTACCATTCATCACAGAATGTTTTGAAATTTGCAACTTGATGAAACTGTGCAGCACTTTATGAAACTTTGCAGCATTTTCTGAAATTTTGCTGCATTGTATACTTCACAGCAGTTTATGAATCTTCTTAGTACTATGAAAATTTGCAGTATCTCCAGTCATTTGCAACACTTTATGAAACCTTGCAAAAGATTTTTAAACTTTTCACTTTAGGAAATGCTGTGGGGTTTTAATGAAACATTGAGGTATTTATTGAAACTTTGCAGCACTTTATGAAACTTTGTAGAATTTTTTGAGACTTTGCAGCACTTAATGAACCAGGCTATAATTATGAAAGCTTTTACGTTTTGTAAACCATCACAGAGTTTATAAATACAGGCACGAAGGTTCAAACAACCCCTAGGGCCACTGTATTTAAAAGCTCTGTGAAGGTTTACAAAATGTTTTTTTCCTTTATTTTCTTATTTGTTCTGCTTTATATGGATCCCAGGTTATGTAAAACCTGAATTTGGATCTTAAATGCCGGTAATGTTTGTATGTTTTGTACTTTTCTTTTTAATGGTTTCTCAAATAACCATTTGAAGAACGTTTTGGTGTAGATTTATGAGCGCGTAGGTTGTTTATATGTTGTCGTTTTTTTAGGAACATGTAGGTATAGCTCTATTAAAATACCCGTTGAAATTTTTCCTTGAAGGACTTATAGGGTTATAGGGTTTTTCATAGTGAACGATACTCCAAGTAAAGAATACTCCAATGACACTCGGAGACAGAACACACTTATAAGCAGACCACCGACTAGAGTTTGGGTTTTGGCATGTTAATGGTTGAAATTCAATAAAGCTAAATGTTGGAACTAGCTGAAACTGTCTTACTCCAACTGAGTGTCTGGTTTGATTTCTGCCCATTCGCAGTTCGATCTAACACAACGGATGACGAATATGAATGTTAAGTAATGTCGAATGAAATCGCCTACAAGCGTGATTAGTATAATCTGAGTTGCTTTTTGCGTGTTTTACTTAACCTACCAGAATAACCTCTAGATTGAGCTAGGAAAGGTATAAATTACAATTTATAGTGAAGTAAATACATATGCTATATATATATATATATATATATATATATATATATATATTTGTTAATCACAAAAATAAGATGTAATAAAATAAGTAACAGTAGCACAATAATGTATTGATATAACTTGTGTAATATAACGCGTTCAAAACACAGCACTTGTAACCTCTTTCGTTTTAAATAAAATGTACCATGAGAATAGACAGTTGCAACATGATCATTTCGTTATTTAGTAGAGTTCAAGTGCATTCCTAAAAATATATTGAAACATGTTATAACCACGAGCTATAGGCCTATACCCGTCACATCAATTAGCCTATACATTTTAATAAATATAAATATACAAGGTTTTGCCCCCCCCCCC